>JAODPA010006995.1:15719-39452 GCA_025585075.1 Nepenthes mirabilis | reverse complement strand
TACATAAATCCATTTTTACTATGTCATTTAATTTAGAACAATATTATTTAGAGTATATTTAATTTTGAGTTATTTTTATTACATCAAACCAAATTACAAAATTGTGTAACATAAATAGAGGAAATACAATTAAAAGATGCCTATTAAGAACATGTCACATAGAAAAAATAAATAAATAAGTTCTAATATTCACCGAAACGCCCTTCTGAATTCGCGATATCCGACTCTCATCTGAGGCGAGGAGAACATGACAATGGATGAACCGCCGCCGGACCCCAATAGGCCATATGGCTAGCTTTAACTCTCTACTCCAACATCAAAGGCGCTCTTTTACTAGCAGCCACTGATCAAAAAGCTTAACCGACAGGGAAGGCAATTGGGCGAACACTGCTGCAAAATTAAGCAGATTACCCATGGCATATATACACAACTAGCCGAGGCTTCTCGATGCACTCAGCTGACAAACACGGTGTTTTGCATGGCACGTTGGAGTTAATGTGTCACTGTGATGGGAGACTTGAGCCTTCGTCGGCATCATCAGGCACAGACTTTGTCGAGCAATCTACCAATGAATCCCCTGTGGAGACAATAAATTCAGTACCTAAGAAGCCCAGGTGTTCAAGTGAAAGAAATGACAAATTTATATTACTGAGGACAGGATTTGTAAAAGAATAACTTGATGAAGAGATCCTCTTTCCATCTGCAAAAGTTTTAAGAAATAAACAACTAAGCAAAGATCTTCCTAGAGAAAAACGACTAAAGCCATGATTTTGCTGATCATTATATATGAATATATTTTGGTTAAATACTGACCAACTTTTTTTTTTTTTGGTGAACAGATGGTTGAACAGATGAAAAAAGATGGGTTCTCAGGTTCAGCCCAACACAGATCAGAGTAAGTGGGCCAATCAGAAGCCTCTGCATGTACCATCCACCCAATGAAAAGGCTCACTACAGATGAACCAATCAAAGGGTTCTAGCTGCATCGCCCACCAAATAGTGGGAGGCTACTTCATCGTTAAGATTTTTTATTAATGTACAATTAAGGTTTTCTCCTTATTTCACTATTAAGACTTTTCTAACCCTCCTCTATTTAAAAAATGGTCAGGAGCTGGAAAAGGACCAAACTCAGAGGAGCCTACAACTCTGAATCTTCTTGACATAATCATGTTTGAAGAAAACAGTCATGATACCACGGATCTGCTTCCAACCAAGCGATCAAGCACATTCATGCCCAATAACAAGTTGGATTCAAGCCCAAATATTCACACAAGGCTCAAAATATTACTTGGTCAGCCAGAAAGAGGCATAGATTTTATGCAAACTTCCATTGGTTTCCAGTTCATATATTCAAAGCCTATAAGCAGGTCATCTATGTTAAATGACATCATACTAAAACTGCAATAGGATTGTTGAACTAGAACTACATGGTGTGAACAAATAGTGAGAAATGGGTGCTATATGGCAAAATTTCATAATGGCATCAGCATGGCAAGAAAGTCCGTGTAACTTCATCGGCAACAAATAACATGTCTTTACCATATAATATACTTGAACATCACATGCATAAGCATACTACATACTGGTTCATCAAGCAAGACAATCTAGAGGTCATAACACAGCAGGAGTAAAAATGCACAGGCAAATGAGTGAATGGGAGAAAATAGGAGAGCTAAAAATGCATGAGCAAATGAGTGGATGGGAGAAAACAAGAGAACTACTGAACTAAAGAATGTACCAAGAGGATGATGCAACATTTTGACAGCATCAAAGTTCTTGTACGTGTACCCAACAAAACTTAAATCTTGTGGAGTTAACATGGTCTGCAACAGCAGTCAAACACATCAGAAGGAACAAGGTAATCGCTCACACAGTGACAAATATGAAAAACAAGAAAGTAAGCAGATACAACACTTCCAAACTAAGTAATGATTGAAGGAGTGTGCAATCTGGGAAATCATTTGGCCGTTTTACTTAATGCACAAAGGGGATTTTCTTCATTCCTATTTTGTTGGGGACTTCTCAGACATTCTTGTATTTAGCATGTCAACTTTGCTTTTTTATCATATAAATCAATTGTGTGCTCAAGAGGACTCCCTTTTAGGCATCTTTTTGATAAAATCATCCATTAAGAAAAATTAGGCAAGGAATCGGCTTCACTTGAACTCAGAATAGAGAAATCCTTCAAGTGAAGCTTGATGGCAATAGGTTAACAGGCCACTAAACAAGTGCAAAAGATTAAGAAAGGACATTATTTATGGCAAAATAATGTAACGCAGAGAATCGGGAAATAGTTTCAATTATGAACTTCCTTTAAACCCTCCATAACCTTCATAATAGATATCATAACCCCCTATCTAGGGTCAAATCCACAATTTTCCAAGGCCACTATTAAGATGTAATATCCAAGTTCGAAAATTTTACCAACTAACAAAACTAAGTCATCTGAAATTTTTCCAGGAGAGATTCTAAGTTTGTTTAATAATATCTTGTGGCAAAGAATTCAAGCAGCTGGAATTCAGGGTCAACTAGACAGAAGCACAGAGAGAGAGAGGAGAAAGGATGGACAAGGAAATGCCACTGTATAATTTTGAGGAACATGATATGAGTAAAAAGCAGTGTTCAAAATTTTTTTCTTCATGGATGGACCGGTCATCAAATTGTCTTCAAGAAACTAGATTTAAAGTCTTCATAGAAACCATAGATTGAAGTTGCTGGCTTTGCCACAATATGGATAAAGTTTTTCCAGGAGTCAAAGGGAAAGCAGGGCTGTTGAATTTTGACGTGTTCTTCACCTTGAAAATAATGAGGTGATAACTCTGTTAGTTTAAGTTTCTGTATGGTTGCAGATGAGCATCCACAGACCTTTAACAAATTATATGGACTTAATAGATAATAAGACACGGGCTCTCTCCATTTATTTGAAATTAGGGGGCATGGCCTGATTGTGAAGAAGGGGACTTCAGTGCAGACTGGTTTCATGATGAGAGGAATACTTGTTAAGCCTTTTTCTTTTCGTGCTGATAGTCTTGGAGTTTTTTAATTCCTTTAATATTAATGGAAAAGGCATTTCGTGGTTGTAAAAAAATCACCACTTCAAATCAGTTTCAGATCAATAACCCTATTCTTGTTGAAGATGGCGGCATGCATAGGGATAGAAACTTCCAACTCAGAAGCACATGGATACAAGTAGAAGATTCAATGATTTGATTAGGACTTGATAGATGATTTTCAGTGGAGGGATGACATAAACTGTCAGGTTCTTGCCATGCCAACACTTTTAGCTAGAGGGAAGGAGAAATTTTTTGTGATGTCCACCTGAAGAAGGAAGCAGTGTCAGAGTAAATGGTTGCTTGATGCAAGGAAGAGCTAGTGGAGAATTTTTTTGACAAAGATATGAAAATGCAGATTGCAGCAGTAGGTAATGGTCATTTTGATGGGTGATATTTTGAGCCAAATCTAGAGCCTCTAGGATTAAGGTGGTGATAGAAACACAAAACTTGCCCTGGCGCAGCAAATGTTCATAGGCACTTGATCTTCAAGAGAATCTAAAAACTGTGGTGGGTGTGATATTCACAGGGGTTGAAGCAGCGGCATGAGATTAATTTTTTTGAAGGATCGATCAGTGGAATTCTTCTTCAAAGAATCAAATGGGAAGAAAGAAGCATTAGAAGGAGGCGTCCCTAATTCGACAAAGTAACACTTCTTGTTGGGGAAGGGAATCAAGGAAAAAACTTAGATTCTCCTGAGGATTCAACCAGTGACCTACAAAGCACAGACACACCTATTAAGGTGGTCATGCAGCCTCTAAGGCATGCAAACATGAATATGTGCATATCATGCATTTGGCATCTGTCATGCATGCTTCGCCATTTCCATTGATTTAGAATATAAACTTTCTATTTTGGCATGTGAATTTGAAAAATTGGTGCAAAACTTGCAAAATTTGTTACTTTTGAGGGAAGACATTATTTTTGGCGTTGGTCTTATAGGCAAAGGTGGATCTGTAGATATGTTTCTCCCATTTGACACTGCATTCTCATTAATTGATATCCTTCAAACTCTTTTTTATTCAATGGGGACAAGTTTTTCTCTATTCCGTGTCTTTCAATTGCAGAATTTTAGTAAAATGGTACTCACAGTAGTGGAACAGGGTTCTATGCAAGTCAGTGCTTCATGTTGTAGGATAGCTCCGAAAGCAGCACACAGCGTAAGCCCTAATAGGAGTTTCCTGGTGCAGGTAGGAATTTTCAAGGACAAGTTATTGGCTTCAGGGTGGTTCATAATATCGAGATGAAGAGGAACATGTAAAGCATGATCCACAGAGAAATGCTTTGAGCTCTATGGCTGGACATAATGCAGGAGCATTTGGCAATGCTGAGACATCTACAATGCTTCTGTGCTCAAACTGCTCTAGTACTCCATTCTTTTGGAACAAGAGTCCTTTCCTCTCTACTCACTCAAGATTGATGGAGTCAATAGATACACAAATACTATTGTAATCTATTTTATGGACATTTTAATAGTCCTTTTTACTTGGATGCGGCCCCTGTTTCCAACCTATTAATAAATTTGCGTCTTACTAATCAAACAATTTTCATGTTACAAGCTTGCCAAGAATTTCATATTTTCTACACAAAATGCTATCCTAGTTAACAGGAGAATTACAAACTAATTCTCACCCTACAGTTCTTATTTGCTTTAAATATTTTCCAAATTATAGAAGAAACTTGGTAACTAAACTAAATCCATTAATAGCGCAGCAAATATTCCTAAAAGCTACCAACATTCCCGAGATTTGGTTTATAATTTATTTTATTAGATTTGTTTTCATATATTGTCATATCTTAGAAATTTTTAAAATTCTATAATATTGGTAGTTTTTAAAATACCTATGAAATGTCATGCTTTTTTGTCATTTTCTTATTTTATGTCCAATTTTATTTAGGAAATGACATTTATTTCCTAATTAGCCTAAAAGTAGGGCATCTATATAAAAAAATCCTAATTTTATTGTATGAGTATTTATTAATGAATAAAATTATGAGTATGATTGTTACCTAATTGTCTCTCTCTTTTCCCTTGCTTCTTCCCCTCCCATCTCATATGAAGATAGGATAGGATGAGACAAGGGGATGGCGTGTTTGGAGATAAGGATTTGGGAGAATTAAAAGGGGATTTTGGGAGACTCGGGTCTGGCATTGGCAGAACAGGAGAGAGAGAGAGAGGAAAAATCGGGCGTCTTGGGCGCCATTGCTGCTCTGCGCAAGGAAGAAGGGGAAACCGGTGACCAGCGACGGCGGCGTGCGGCGTAGTCGGCGACGGTGGCATGCGGCTTAGTCGGCGCAGTGATGGTGGTCGTCAGTGGCTAGAGCTGGTCGGTGGCTGGGCGGCAACACCGCTTACAAAGAGAAAGCACGTGGGTGAGAGGTGGAGCTCGGTGCAGGGCAGAGGAAGAGTGGCAGTGTTCGTAGACGAAACAACGGTGGTCGACAGCGGCCGGTGGTGGCACACCAGTGACCGGTGACGGCTGTTGGTGAGCCATGGTGTGCGCAAAAGTTGCACAGTGAGGGAGGGAACTTGGGTTCGACGACTAGCGCACGGCAGTGAGGGATGAGGCGCGCGATTCGGTACCCCGAAGCATCTATTTTTCAGATAAGCGGGATATAATGTTGAAGTAAGTATCTGTAACTCCTATTCTTGGTCTAATTTAATTTCTGATATATTTTGGATCCTGTATAAAATTTTTACTAACATGCATGTATTTTTATATACCTGTTCTGTTTATTTTGGACATGTATGTGTAGTTCATTGACTTATTTTGGTGGTTTTGGATATGGGTTTTTTGATTTTAGGAATTTACTATTTTTCTAAAAGCTCAAAAAATTTATTGGACTCAGTGTATATTTATATCAATATGTATAACGAAAATGTGCACGAAACTTGAATTGACCATGCATTTTCACATGCATGTACCGGATTGTGGTCACTATAATTGAATTTGGATTATTGGATTTTTCTGGCCAGCACCCAATGGAAAGATTTTTATTAGTTGAAAATCCCTTTCCGCCGGCAGGAAAGACTTGAAGTAATGACCCTTCCCATTTTAATAGTTTGACTTGACCTTAGAATATATTCGACCGTTCTAATATATCTGACAAGTTTAAAAATTGCACCCAAAACCATGGGTGGCAAAATATAGTGAGCAATCTTATCTATTGATACATAATACATGAATTTTGGCCTAAAGTTATCAGGATCAGATGTAACCCTTCCTCAAATTAGTCTTTAAATAATCAAAAACTTAAGTTGGTGCATGATTTTGTATCTCTGCATAGATTTGAATTGGACTTGAATTTGAGATTCGCCGATTTTGCTTACAATCGGGCTTGGTATGTCTCGTATTAATTATTTAACCATATGTTTTGATCCAGACCTTTGAAAAAATTATCGCGATACTGCTTCGGCTTCAACACACGCTATCGGATTATCCGATTATCGAATTCTGCCCCAAATCACAAGCTGATCCGGCTTTGGACTTGGACTTGGATTGGGCATCGGCACATTAAAATCAGTCCAGATCACCTCTATTTTATATATATATATATATATATGTCCCCACGAAGACTTTTCCAATTGGATATTTGCCTTGAATTCGAATATTTAATTTGAGTACGAGACTACCATTGGATTTTAGATTTGAAATTTTTATTTATTTATCGGCAATTTGAATTTGTCTATTCGACCCTCCTTCTAATTCTTTAGACTCATTTGTTTATTTATGATATTTGTTGGGTATTAGGCTCATTCTTCTATTTTATCCCTTCGGAGTAGAGAATCAGTTTCATCGCAATAGCACGAAGAGTTTCGGCGCAACACTGTACGCCTCTGATGAGTGTCATATTTTTAGATTTTGATACAATCAACCATGTATCGGATATGAATAAATTTTGCGTGGATTGCTATGAGATGTTGGAGTCAATCGAATGTAGGCCATGGCTTTGTATATTAAGAATCTGTTGGGTCGATTTTTTATGTGGATAAGTTATTGTTTTTATTTGGTTATCCCATTACGACTATTTTGTAAAGTAAGCCACATATATATTATCTGATCAGGTCCTATGTGGATTATATAATTTTATGGAGTTTTGTATATTTTGTGTTCACACCCGAGTTTTGGGAATTATAAGATTAATAATTGAAGTATATTTAATTATTTAATTGACCTGCTTAGTCCGGGTTCATGACAAACGCAGTTGCAGACTTATCTTAGATCTATGTATAGTTCTAAATTTTGGTGTTGCATTGTCACTACATTGCGGTTTCGTGTGTGTATTGTCAGTAAACATATGGATGGCCAAAGCGTGATGGCCATCTTGTAATAGTCACATGGCATGTGGCAGCCTGTACTTACATCCATGGTTCTCTGAGATCATATGCATAATAACCTTTTTCTTGCAGCCATACAAGAAAAGCAGCACGCTCTAGTTCACAAGAGGAATCATACTCTACCCAAAAATATGGATCACACAAAATGCATTAGTAAAAAGAACCAGTTTATGAACTATGACACTCAAAAATATGAGATAAGAAGATTTGGGGTACAATATATAATCTAAGGTGAATTTCTTTTCATAAGCAGCAGTATGGGTGAAGGATCCTTCTGTTATGAAAGAAAAGCAGCTTCTGTATGCCCAAGAGACGTTGCTTATGCAAGAAACAGGATACCCTACTGACTCATTGTAAATGGACTTCACAGCATTGGTCATTCTCTCAGCACTAAGCGGGTAGAATTTACATGGAATATCGAAAGGATTCATGGCTAGCAGAGGTATGGAAGATGGTTCTTTTCTTTGTTAGTGGAGCATTTGAAAGGAAAGAAATAGAAGAATCTTAGGGTAAAGAGAGTACCTTAGGGAGCTACCACTATTTTTTGTATACCCTTTATTTGTACAGTTCTTGTCCGGCAAAGTGAGGTACATTCATTACCTTCTCCAGTTCTATAGGAAGTTTATACACAGTGATGTTTAAATTTGATTTTTGACATAGCTTTTGGGTGCTGCTATTTGTGGTAGGTTGATCCATCCACCTCTATCAATGGCGTGACTGTGACACCTTCCTTAACATCCATTTATGATATTATTATATTTACCTATCAAAAAAGCATACATGATAGAAGACATCCAGAAAACTGAAACTCAGTAGGAGAACAATGGTAAAGTTAGCTTGAATCACATAACTAGCGCAGAGTAATATTATGACAGTGTAATGCAACAAAACAAATGGACTCTTACCCGTTGAGATTATCTTCATCTATCAAATCATTTTTATACTCTATACAGATTAACTACCGAAAAAAACTCATATATGATGAAACCTCAAGTATTGCATCATAGTACAAGCATCAAGATCACTTGGAAAATGAAACTTGAAACCAGAATGAACAGGTTGAACTCTCATTACAGCTTGTGTATTTTTTTCCATTTCATCTCTGATATATTCTTAACTGAACCAATTACACAATTACAAGAAATTTTTACCATATCTAAGCATCCAAATTAAATACCGTCGAGGGCCATTAGACATTGGAGAAATTTCCTCCATATTTCAATGGATTGCCAAATCATATTTGACCTAAAATGACAAGCAATTGGGCGAGACTTCCGAAGATGCTGTCTTCATCAGTACCTTTAATTTCCTTCAGAAGAAATATGGTTGCCACACGCGGGGGCAAGGGGTTGTGGGGTGGGAGAGTCGTGCAAGAAACATGACTTACCTTCCTATATGGTCCAGATCCACTTCTTGTTGGAGAATCCACCTAAAAATATTGAATATCATTTAGAAAATAGATACAGTATAGAAGACATCATCAAATCTCCGAAAGAATACATCTAAAATCATAGAGAGAATTTCCTTTGCGTATTAATTTTGAACATAAAACAAGAGAGTATCTGATCACTCAATAAGCAAATTATTGATTTCTAAATCTCTATACATCATATTTTTAGAGAATTCGTATCTGCAGGTCCTGAGGTCATTTTCTTCCACAATGACATCTCCATTTGTGTACATATTCTCAGCATAAGAAAAGACAACTCCATTTGATGTAGGAAGGGGAGGGAAAAGAGGAGAAGAGAAGAATGGAGAAGGGAATAGAGTATTCAGAGGAGAAGGGGAAGAATATAAGAACAACTAGAGGGATGAGAAAGATAATCAGACGAGTTGCAGGAAGGGAGAAAGTCGAGGGAAGATCAATCAATCAAGAACTCAATTCAATCTCGATATCATGCTATTAAGAAAACTGAATTACAAAGCTTTTTGTGTAGACCTAAGAAGCCAACTTAAACAAGGAATCTAACTAGCACTACCCTATATAACAACAATATAATAATAAAGGATAAAGCCACGGCTCCTGAAAATATATATCTCAATAGGAATATAAATAAGCTTAAATTAATAAATCTTGCAATAATATCTGCATCATTCTCCACCACTTGGAAGAACTAGGCTCTCGTGTCTTAGAATGAAAATGGGTAAGTAGACCATGAAGGTCCAATATTTAGACCTGGCCTCCATGGTCAGATAACAGGATGGCCCTTCAATTAGTAAGGTAATGGAATTATCCACTACAAGAGATAATTTCTCCCATATCTTCAGTATCACTCTTACTCCACGAGAAAAGCAGAAGCTTTGTAAAGCTCCCCACAAAATCATGAGACATCAAACTTCAAATCAGACTTATATTTGTTTTAAACCAAGAATTAGACTAGGCATTGAGTTATTAAGAGGGCCAATTGTGAAACTAAACTCATATTCTCCTAGGACCATCACTGTTTGGCACTCTCTCTTCCACAATTTTTAGTTTTGCTCTCTCTTTCTACAGTCGTAATTGAAAGATTGTGTCTACGGTTTGAGTTTGCGTCAGCAAGAGTTTGTGTAAATTGCATAGTGGTTGGATAGGGCTTCAGTTATATGGTAAAGGATTCAGGTGGCAGAAGGTTTTTCCATTTGGATTGAGATGGAATTTCCAACATGGTTCAATAGTCACCGCAATCAACTTCGATTCTCTCCAACCTCCAATTTCACCACTTTTCCCACCTTTTTCTTCAATTTTTTCCTTCTTCTGTTTATTTTTTCCCTTTTTCTTCAAGTTTCCTCTTTTTCTTTTTGTCACAATGGCAGATGAATTTGTGGAAGAAGTAATTTTCTTGTTGTGATAGCCACATTTGTGGCTTTTTTTTTCTTTTTTTTGTGGTTTACGATGGTGGTGGCACAAGTCTAATTGTGCTGCAGCTACTTGGTCAGTATGACAGTGGCATGGTAGAGGTCAAGGAAGGAAATGACTGATGATTGTATGAGTCATGTTGGCAGCAGCAGTGCCTTGATACTAAATACCAGGGAAAGTCTGGAAGAGAGAAAGAGAGAAGAACAGAATGTTGGGTGAGAAGCAGACAGAGAAAAAAGGGAAGAAAAGAAAGAATGGAGAAGGAAGAAGATAAAAGATGATTTTATGGAGGTATAGAAGTGATTTTATAGAGAGGATGAGAAAGACAATAAGATGAAAGGGGAGAAACCAGAGTGATTTTTCAATCAAAAACTCAATTCAACCTCAATTAAACTGTTTATAACCAATTTGTTTATATAGACCTAAAAATATCAACTTAAAAAGGGAAACTAAGTGATACAAAGAAACTTAAAAATAACATGCCAATAATAAAATATAACAAACAAGTTCCAAAAAAATATTCCCACAGATATCAAAATAAAGTTTAAATTCACAACTCCTATACTAATATTCTCATCACCATCTTGTATGATAGACAGTAAACTAGTCATAGCACCATATTTTTACAAAAATAATGAGAAACATTCAAGATGTGGTGCTACTAAATTCTAATACCACATTTCAGATAAAATGCCTGCTCTTGCACTTCTTTCGGCTCTTGGCACCACAATCAACATTATGGCATACAATTCATTTCCTCTACATCACCCACAGATGAGGGGGTTGGAGCCCATGCTCATTTTCCTTTATAACTTATAATTTCTATCCAGAAAGAGCCCCTACTTAAAGCAGACAAAAGAAGGAACTACTAGCATCTAATTGAAGAGAAAAAAAATTGCATCCAAAGAAAAAAATGAAGGCAAAAAGAAAAAGTATAAATTAGCAGAACATTGCATGAGACATGATGGCATGTAATCACCTACCTCCTCAAATTTCATAAAATTTTGTGCATCTAATTCTCCCTCGACTTCCGGCTTAAAAGCTGCCTCCATTTGATATAGTTTGTCCCATACAACATCTTTGAACCATGGATGAGCCTGATGAAAATTCAAAGCAAATATTTGAAGATGGGAAGAACTAAAAATAAAATAAGATTTCACCTAATATTAAAAAAAAAAATACTTTGATTTCATGTGCCCCTATTGTCCCCAGCCTATGTTCCACATTGCAAAGCAATCTACAAATCAAATCTTTTGCTTCAGGGGTCAACCTTGCCTCTTCAGGAAACTTTAGGTGATTCCTCCAATGCACAATCTAACAAATTGAAGGAAGACGTCAAGAAATGTATGGAATATGAATTCAACTAAAGGAATAAAACACGACAATGTTTCTTAGACGGAAGTGAATTGAAGTAAAATGTTTCTTAGATGGAAGTAAAGTGAAGTTGCTGGAGGTGAAACACTTTCAGAAAAACCACCAAGGGACAAACAAATAAAATGATGATTTATATTTCAAAAATTCAACCACTCAAATCGGTCATGCATCAAGTTGCAGCAGACTACCCAGGTTTCCTGCAACTATTAATCCAGCTTGTAATTACTTTAGAAGGTGGATTATATCATAGTAAACAATTACTACATAAAAAATTGTGGTGCACAACTAAGGAGAGAAGAAAATGAATGCAGAAGAAATATAATACAACAAATTGCAGTCCTCATGTACCACCGCAACAAACTATGATAATGGGGAAAAGGGCCAAGAGGCATTATTCAGATTAAAAGATAAGGTAAAAGAACAGCATTTTCACCTTTCTACAGGTAGTGATTGGATCGTCAGAATAGAATGGGGGATAACCAATAAGCATCTCATACATAATTGCACCTAGTGACCACCTACAGGCATAACTACAAGTCACTAAAAATGTGTAGTCATGATATCACATAAAAAGGTCAAGTTAAAAACAGAAGGAGCCACATTATTATTATACCAGATAAAAGTAAACAGAAAATCAAAGGAAGCAGAGTGTGATTCTCACTGAAAAAGTACTACTCGAAATACAGATAAGATCATATTGAACTATGGGAGAAGCGCACAAGCTGATAAAATGCAAATTTTAAATTTCTTTATGGTGAGATTTATAGAGAAAATTAATCTTCTAAAGACAGATTCACTATGTAGATATTCTATAAATATACAAAAATGGATGAAACAAGCCGTCATCTTAATAGATACTGAAAAAAATACTACATTAAAATTATAAGTTCTGATTAGAAAAATTCCCACTGTATAAGGCTTCAACTTGTCCAATTGCCTCCATCAATCCCACTTTCTTGAATATCCTTTGCAGAGTTACAACGCCTGACTTCCCTTCCATTATATGTAATGCAACTATTTATAAACCCCTCATCCGACAATCCTAAGCATGACACTAATCTGCTGGATTCACCCAGCAATGATGCGCAGAACTATCATCAGTTAGTGGCTTACGGAGTTGAAAGTGAACATCAGTCAGATTAGTATCTTGTTTATCCCTATAATAAGTTATTCTCAGTTTAGCCCATCCTAATCCACCCTTTCACTATTATCCTAAATCTATCTGATCCTAGAAAATGTGAATGCCTACCAACTCAACTGGTTAAATTTCACAATCAAGAACTCATGTAAAAGCAAGTCCTCCCAGTCCCTCCTCTCACACAAATACACTAAGTAATAAGAAATTTATTGCCTAAACTGAATGTGCCATCCTAATGTTCAAAGAATCTTTTTCAGGAAAGGACAACATCAGCGTGTTCCCCAATACTCCAGGTATACACCATTTCAGAATGCCAGAAAACAAAAAAGAATAGGTCCTGGACATTTTCTCACCACCACTTGAAAATGCTCTCATTCTCTCTTCCCTTATCCCCAGGCTCCCAGCCCCAAACCGCCCTCCCTTTCCTTTTCCATTAGTTTTTAACAGAGGAAGCATTGCACAGCAATAAGATGAATTTATTGAGACCTGAAAATACAGATTCAAACTATGACAACATCCTCTGTTATAATACATGGATGAGAGTAAGTAAATCTAACCATCCCCAAATGTCATAAAGGAGGAAGTTTCCTACAGTGGGCTGCCCTTTGTGTTGGTTGGGAATTTTAGTCATTACTTTCCATTTGTAAGAAGGAAATATGAACTGCCGATGTCATGCATGAAATCAGTCTTCTACAAACAAGTACTTCAATTTTTCTTCTCAACCTCAACAGCCACCATAACCAAGGGGCTGTTCCACTCTACATTACTATTTCCTGGTTTTCCAGGGTTCTACACTTCCATGAAGGCAAAAACTTCGAGATACCAGAGCTCGCAGCATCTACCATGTACCAAACACAAATGATACACCACAACCTCTTTGCACAAAAGAGGCACGGATCAAAATATCGGCCGATAGATAGCACTGGTGTCAGGAGGTCCAGATATTTCCTAATACCAGGAAATGATCAGGATATATCGTTATATCGATGATTACGATTTATTGGCCAATATTTAAAATGTTGACCGATACAAATTCTTTTCTTTATTTTGCTTCTTAGAGTGTAAGGCCACATGTTTAAACATAGTCGTCTTTTTAGAAATCTAAATTCACACATTTCAGAAAGGTTTAAAATATGCATGGATCATAAATTTAGGATATCTTTTCAATGACTTGGAAAGATATTAAATTCAATTTTGATAAAATTGACTATAATTTTTCAAATATGTAAATATATAATAAAAGATTGCCAAATTTTAGTATATAACTTAATTTCGATATAGTCACAAGAAAAAAAATTGTGTCTGCAACATCCAATATTGATAATGATACTATTAATACCGATATTGATACTGATATTTTAATTCATGAATAGATGAAAAACAAATTGGCAGAAAACTTTCAAACATTTAATATACATAAAACCAATTTACCTTCATCATTCTCCTCCTCAGAAGTTATGAAGCATAGGCATGGCTTATAGCCTGTCCATGTCGTGTCTAGCACACATGGAGCAAATGCTACTATCTGTGTCAAAAATTGAAAATCCAGATAAACAACTTGCACAGGTGGCTTACATGTCAAACATGCAAAGGACACAAACTACTATGTGGGCACTATTTTTCAGTGCTGTAACTTGACAGGACAGCATGTGCCCTACTAATCTGTGGTAGAGTTGGGATTGAGTAGGTATCTGAAATACAGATGACCTCACTATAGCCCTCCCCTACTGGTGCTGAGTACATTCCCTCTTTTTGTTGTTGCTTTTTAGTTGATTAAAATCCTAACTTTGTATCGTTGCATCTCTCCCATATTGCAAAACTGGACATTGACAGAAGACATTCTCTAATATAATGGTCAAAAGGTAGCTGAAGCAGTGGTACCATTAAGCAAATATGTTAATCACCTACAAATTTCCAATTATGAAGGTGCCAACATTGCAGCGAATGGCAACTGATCAAAGTAGATCGCCATGCCTGGTGGAAAGTTAATGAGTAAAAAAATACTTCAGCTCATAGTTCACTCATAGCTAATGGTGACAAATTCAGCCTGTCACAATTATAGACCTGAACTTTAATACCTATAGCATAAAATGGTTAAAAAGAGTCTCAACTTTAAATCCATGACCCCAAATCACACCAAGCTGATTACCACTTAATTCGTGCTTCGTAAGGTTTTATATGCAAAAGGAAAAACTGCAAAACACAATGGAAGCTGACTTAACACAGCTAACGTTGGTGCTAAATTCAAAAATAATTCTAGCCATGCTAATGCTTAGTACATAACGACATTTTACAGGTTGAATGACTCATTCCTTTCAAGATGAATTAACAAGCAACAAGAAAGTGGTAATCACCTAATACAACCATGTAATACTGGTGCATGCACCAGGGCATTACTAAGGTACCCTGAGAGCCCCAAAAAGAAAGAACTCAAATGACTTAGGGATCCCTTTGAGAAAACTCGCTTCCTTTGTCCTTGGGAAATAGAATTAGATTTTGATATAACTTTTTCAATTATCTTTCTTCATTGCATGGACAAAATTGCAGTCAGAAGAAATAGGACTTTCATTATTCAATAGGCTCTAATATAGATTTACAATAAATTACCTAAAAAGCCACAATAATTAGCAAGATTTTATTAATTTATGGTCTTTTTCGGATATAAAATATATAAATACATATATGATCATATTTATAACACTAGATTTCAATTTCAAATTATAGAGGTGATTGGTCTAGCATTATAAAATGTACTCAATCTCACAAGAGTTAATATGTATATAAATTGTTATTTGGGTAAAGGAAAGTATTGGAATTATACCCATATAATTATATAAATATGGGAGTTTAATACTTATTGAGCACTAAGCCTTCTCCTGTATTTCTCTCCCTTCTCCATACTTGATAATATACTTAACATGGTATTAGAGTTAGGGTTCCAAAAACCCTAGCCACAGCACCACTGCCACTGCGCCATCATTGCTCACTGCCACCACCACCCTTCAACACACACATTGACATCACTGCACACATTTCACATACCCACATATTTCACCGCTGCCGCACCATATATTTCACTGCTGCCCCATCCACTGCCGTCACTGCACATATCTGACCACTTCCCTATGGCACCATCGTCACTATCATTACCACACCTTCACCACTCACCGCCGCCTAGGTACACATAGCCTCAACACCAGTTACCCACATGCCTAGCCCCAAATCCTCCAAAAACCCTAGGAGAGCCATGACCCCAAATCTCATCCATCTTATTTTTCCAGATTTACAACAAACTATAAACCCAACCAGAAATCTAACTACACTACCGTGGTCGACTAGGAGAACCACACTAGATCCCGAAAGCCAAATCTCTCATGTGGCCGCACGTGCTGCCACTCCTCACTTTTCTCCTAATATGTGTTTACTCTTATTTCTCAGATCTACAACAAATAGTAAAATTAATCGAAAAAACACTTGGACCAAGGTGGTTGGCTTGAAGAGTTGCATCAAAAAACGAAGGCTACCGTCCTCATTGCTGCACACACTACAGCATACATTGTGTCCAATATTGGCTATTGTCCCGTTCACGTGTGAGTCCCACTCGCGGCCCAACAACCGCCACAACTCTGTTCCTCATGGATTTGTTCTCTCTATCAGGTGTCTAGTTTGATTTTTACCCTTATGATGTTTTTAATGCAATTTACTCATACACATCTATCGCATGTTCAAGCTCTAAGCATAGGCTCATTTAATGAAAGCAAAAGGTTGCTTCATATTTGTTTGATATTGGCTACTGTCCCGTGTTCAGTGAGAATACAAAAGACCTCACATATACTATTCACTCAGTATTGTGAGTGTTTTATTTTAGATGTCTTTTTCCACCGACACCTCTAGATCTCCTATTGTCATCACGACTAGTGACATGACAATATCCGTTTATCACTCCTAATTTTTTGGGCACACAACTATTACCACAACCAAATTAAATGGTAGAAATTATTCACATTGGGCAACTGCCATTGAATTTGGTTTATCAGTCAAGGTTTGGAAAATTACCTCTCTACTAAACTTGTTGACGGCTTGTCTCCCAATAATAGTAAATTGTATATGCATTTTGACGCACAATTATTGAATTTGTTATGGCGGTCTATCAATCATGAAATACAGGATCTGTTCCAAATCTACGGATCATGTTGGTTTGTATAATCCATTGCTCGAGATATGTACACCGGAGATGTCACTCGTATTTATACATTAATGATTTGAGTCGGCTACAACTAGATAATTGCGACTTGATAAGACTATTTGAATAGAATAAACAATTAACGGCTGAATATAATATGATCTTTCCATCGAGTACAGCCATCCACACCTTACAAACACAACATAAGCAATTATTTATCATTCATATACTTTGTGCTCTTCATTCCGAGTATGAGCTCATTTGTGCCCAGATTTTGTGCAATCCCCTGCTTCCTACCCTTAGCGAGGCATTCTCTCATATCATATATGCTAGTCCTTAATACAATGCAATACAATCTCTTGTCGACCATTCAGCTCTCGTGACACATGTTACTAATCACGATGATAATAGCTCTCAGGGAGGACATGGTAGAGGCCATGGTGGAGGATGATTTAGTGGTAAAAGAAATGATGGTCATCCCGTTCGATATTCTTTTTATAACAAGCTAGGCTAAGTACATGAAACTTGTTGGATACTACATGGTTGACCACCTCGTGCAACAAATGAAGCCCAACTTAATATTGAGGAGACCATCTCTCCCTCCAAGACATTGATATCTACACCTTTCATTCTTGTATCCGAAAAGGAATAGACTAAGTTCCTATAATTTCAAACTACTCATCCAATTGTACAACCCACAATCTTACTTGTTTAGACAAGTTATGGATACTCAATGACAGGTTTATCACAAACTACAATACACCGAAACCCATGGGTGACTAACTCCGCTGCCACCGATCACATAAGTTGTCATGAACCCAGACCCAAAAGTAGGCAATATAAATAATCAATAATAATTATAATCCACAAAATAAACAAATTTTCTAAGATAATAACAATCCAAATTGAATACCCAAATCCAGGCATAACCCGATAACATATCCAATCAATCCAACAAAAATAAGAATAATTAACCATCATAGGGTCTCTTGTATCACCCAATCCAGTCAATAAATATGCATAGCCTGCTCAAAAGTCTATAAGGAAAAAGGAGACAAATGACAATCCAAACAACTCACTGATCCATTACAAACCAAACGCCACAATTATCCAATTGATAGAATAATCCGAACACTGACTCCTCAACAATATAACATAGAAATAATCATCCTATCTATTACCCAAATGATACCAAAATACACCGAAGGCGAATCCAATCCGAATACAAGGCAAATTCTTACCAAATGTAAACGAGGCTTGAATCAAAACCGCATCCAAGCTCCCTACAAGACACCTGAATCTCTCTAATCTGAAGGGATAAGAAATATAAAAACATGAGCCGAATTCTCAACAAGTATCAGTATATAATATATAATAAACAATGCGTCCACAATCAAAACAAAGAAATAAATTAATAAACCAATATAAAATTTATGAAAGTCGAAATCCAAGCATCGAGTGCGGCGAACTAACAAAATGTCCAAATATGGTCTCATACGCAAAGTTGATAATCCAAGGTAAAGCCAAAAGATCCAAATGTTCGAGACCAACCAAATTTGGTATTCAAGTCCTATATCGACCAAAGTTTGTGAAAATCAAACCAAGTCTCGAATATCCAAAATTAGATACAAGTAAAACCATATCAAAATCCAAAATATGCACAAATTGGAGGACTAAAGACCAAAAGACTGATTTTGAAGAAAGGTTACACGTACTCTCGGTAATCTTAGGCCATAAGTTACTTTTTAAATCCATAAGCGGGCCGTCTACGTATTCTCCCCTATAGATAGAGACAAACACCACTTTCTTTTGTCACCCATAGATGATAAGCATAATCTTCAAGTTTATCTAAATACATTACCATGTCCGAATATATTAGTTCCGTTCAATTCCTTAAGATGGTTCTCATAAAAGCACAAACCGGAAAGAATCTCTATATCACAAGTTCAAAACTTTTCCAATCCGGCGGAAAAGGTCAAAGCTTCTACTCAAGAAAGTCAAATACAAAGATTTTCACTCAGAAAAAGTCATATGTCGAATCGAATACATAAAAATAAATCCGACCCGAAGCACATTGCATTGATACCACATGCAAGGCTATATGCACATTTTCATGACTTTTTCTTTACAAATACTTGTATACATGAACATAACATCTAAAAATGCATATCCATTTCTACAAAACAAGCAAAAGTCCTTAAATAATGACAAAACAAAAGTGAAATCTCCGAACCAACTAGTAAAGTGACATGCATGTACGAGGAGATTAAATAAGGTAAGTACAATGTCATGCATGTACATTAAATCCACCAAATATAGGTAAAACTAAACAAAAATGAAATCAAACCAAGAATATGGTGTAGGATACTTACCTTAATCTCCAATCTAACAGATCTGACAAAAAGATACCTAAAAATCCTCCTCCCCTTCCTTTTTCTTCCTTCTCCTTCTCTTTCTCTCTCCGTCTCTTCTTTCCCACGCGAAATGACCAAAACAGTACGCGCTGTCCTTTATATAATCAAATCGGCACATGAATGCCACTCAGGCGCATGTCAGGCACCACGCCTAAGCCCACCAGCACACAAGCGCCGCCTCGGGCACTCCTCGGGTGCTGGCACACTAAAATCAGCACTCAAGCACCACCTTAGACACTGCTCGAGCATGCCCACACAAGAATCTGTGCTCAAGCACTCATGGAGCATGCCTTAGGCACCAAAATTGCTTCCATGCTCCAAATTTTCTTCAAATCCGCATTAGACAATTATTCCAATATACCCAAAATAAACTGATAATACCATATTACATCGGATTGGAACCGGGCATTACATAAGTGATAATATCATATTATTTTTCTATATCTATCGCTCAAATACCTTGTCCAATGTTAGGCTTGCAGGTGGCTCTGCTACCTTAGTAAGCAGGATTAGGTCTATTTCTCCAACTTATTCGATCTCTTTACAACTTGTTCTTTATTTTTCCAAATTTTTATTTAACTTATTATCTATTAACAAATTATCCAAAACACTTAACTATTCTATAACATTTTCTCTTGATTCTGTTATTGTTCAAGACCTAAGGACATACAAAAAGACTGATTCCGAGCATAAATTCCAAGGCTTGCATGACTTGAACATTAAAGTTCCTACCGTTGTACCACTTCACCCACACCGGAGCAAATATACAATCATCTTGGTCATCCATCTCTATCTTCCCAAAAAAATAATTCCGAATCATAATCATATTTCTAAAGTTTTATATCAGTCTTAATCATAGTCCTTTTATATTAGTTCATTTGGATATTTGGAGTCCTAGTCATTTTCTCTCAAAAATTGATTGTTATTATTTTGTCACATTTATTGATAATTACTCTCAAATGATTTGGGTTACATTTAATAAAAGATTGATTAGAAGTGTTTTCTATTTATTTCCACCTTTTATGTTGAGATCCCACACAGTTTGGCATTTTTATTTGAACATTGTGCAGTAATAATGCCAAAAAATATTTATCTACCTCATTTTGTTCCTCCATGTCTACACACGGTATCATCCACCAGTCATCTAACTCTCACACTCCACAACAAAATGGGGTAATTAAGGAAACAAATCAACATCTTATCAAAACTACTCGTACATTACTCCTTTGTCTTTTTGGGGTGGTGTAGTCCTTACTAACTATCATCTAATTGATCATATGACCTCATCTGTGTTTCATAACCAAATTTCGTTTTCTATTCTTTTCCTTCGTAAAAAGTTCTATCTATTTCACCAATACGTAGGTTATACCATTGAAGAGTGTCATACTTATCCTAGTAGCCTTGTTAAATGGTGATTCAATATAAATTCTATATCTTAAAACCAAGCCAATTTTGGAGCAGTAACCAAATGATTAGAAATTTTTTCGATTTTTTCCTTTTTTCACCTGATTCTTTGGCCTTAAAAATATTACTGATAAACGCCTTGATAAGCTATTATCTCACCGACTAGCTAATCAAACATGACTTCTCAGTAGGATTTGAATCCAAATGAAGTCCTACCCATCTATCAGGAAAAAAAAAGAACAAATAGATCTTATAGAATTTCCAAGAAGTTTTTTTTATTTCTTTCGAAAGCAGATGATTATTTAGGTCTTTTATGTGTATGGAAATACATTAAATTCAATTTAGGGAAAAAAAGTAACAAATCAATCGCAAGAAATTCTTTGATTCTTTTTCTCAATAATATCCCACGATTAAGACAATTGATTGAATCCCATGCTATAAACGCATAAGCAGGTAAAAAATAAATGTAGACTAAGCAATGAAGTACATCGTACTTTTTCCTCTACCTCAGGCTATCTCGCAATACCTTCTACAGCTTGTCCCGTATCAACAACTTCAAATTGAATCAGTTTCTCCCCAACAAAAAAATGCTTGGGCCATTTTTTTCCATTCAAAGATCAACCCTTGGTCTCTATATTTTCACATTAAAAATTCTTTGCAAATGAAGACATGTCAAAGGGAATTCTTACTTCCCCAATGGATCCCCCTACATCTATATATAAATGCTAGTTTATCCGATAATCGAAGCAAACTCTGATTACTAGATATGACCTCCAAATAACGGGGACGGAAAGTGGTGTTTCCACCATCAAACAGGTGAATAACGCGTAAGAACCTACCCTTGAGAGGGGAATACTAGCTGGAAATGACTACTAATACCATATAGGTTAAGGAGCAAAAGAAGGAATCCGCTTGAGGAGAAGCTTGCATATGTTTAACTAGTTAGTGAGGCAATTACTTACCAAGGCGATGATCAGCAACTCTTCTTTTTTTATGTATGGCATCGCCACTCCCGGGTCCAAGATCCACATTTATGAATTAAACGGTTCGACTTATCAACTCTACAATCCCTTGATAGAATAAAAATTCGTCCAAGAGTTGCTCCGCTGACTTGAACACCTACACTCCACGTGTCTTTGGATCCGTATACTTTGTTCATAATCTATCTCTCGATCATGATAAATTAGCTCCTCATTCTCTCAAATGTATTTTATATGTTATACCAAACACTAGAAGTGGTGTCGTTGTTATTCTCCTCAATTATACAAATTCTTTGTCTCTATAAATGTGACTTCTTTGAGATGTCTCCTCCTTTACTTTTCCTTTACCTTCTTCTAATTCTGTAACTAAGGCTCTTCCTCTTCCCATCCCTCAACTTCCTCCTTTGAGTTCCTTTACACCATCTACTATCCAAAAGGATACATCTAAGTCCAAACCTATAAAGAGCTCCTTCCGATCGAATAGACCAAATGTCCATGTGCATGTATGATGCCCTCGTACTCCTCCGCAAGACATGCCAGTGCTAGTCATCTCACTCCCTCCGAATCAATCACCAGTTCACCATCCATCCAATTTAAACCTTTCAATTGCACAATGTAAAGGTCCTCATCGTTGTAGAACCTCACATCCTATTTCCAATGTTATTTCCTACAATTCATTGTCACCCAAGTTTTCTTTTTTATTTGCTTCATTATCCTCTGTCTATGTTCCTAAATTTGTTAATAAAACCCTTATGAATACAGGGTGGCATATTTCTATACTCAATGCAATATCTACTTTGCACTCTAATGGTACCAAGAAATTAGTTTATCTTCCTCCCGAAAAGACTATCGCAAGTTATCCGTGGATCTACACCATGAAACTTTTCCCCCAATGCCGATATTGATCGCCTTGAGGTTCACTTGGTGACCAAGGGTTATACCCAAGTTTATGGGCTTGATTATGGTGATACCTTTTCTCCAGTTGCTAAGATATCTTTTATTCATATCTTTTTAGCATTTATTGCTATGTATTGTTAGGCCTTACACCAATTGGACATCAAAAATGTCCAGTTGATTTCTAGGAGGATGATCATATGAAGCAACCACTTGGATTTATTTCTCAAATGGAGTTTGACAAAGTTTGACTTCTTAAAAAGTCTTTGTATGGCTTAAAGCAATCCTGTCGAGCATGGTTTGTTTGTTCTAGTACGGCTATTCCACAATTTAGATTGAAACAATATGATATTGACCATTTAGTGTTTCATTGACATTAATCAACAGAAAAATGTCTATGGCTAATTATCGATAAAGATGATATAATCATCACTAGATATAACGTCGATGGTATAAGAGAGTTAAAAACTTTTCTATAATAACAATTTCAAACAAAAGATTTAGGACCATTGAAGTAATATATTTATGGCATGTTTGGTTGGTGAGAATAGAAATTTTATTCCCACCTTATTCCTAATGGAATAGTATTCCACTGTTTGGTTACATTTTTACACGGAATAAATATTTAACTACGCATCCATTATTCCACCTTATGCATCCATTATTTTTTATTCCCAAAATGCCCTTTCCTTTTCATGTGCTCAGCCAGCCTCCACGACATTTCTCTCCCTCAAAACCCTACCTCCCTCGCTTCATTCTCTCAATTGAACTGCTTCTATCATCGGCCGTCATTTGCCGTCAGCATGGTCATTTCTACTAATTCGTCATCGGCCGCCCAGATTCGGCCATTTGTTTTCAGCCAAAATGATCAGTTGCCGATTTTGGTGCCAATACTTACGTCGAAGAGTTACCGATTGCCGACATTCGCAATCGGTTCATCCAACAATGACGGTTTAAACCGATAATAGTCGACGGTTGGCGGCGGCAGTATGAGCGGCACCGATTGCTCGCCCTTAGTGGCACCGTAGGGTAAAGGAAAACAGAGACAGGGAAGAAGAAGGGAAAACAGGAAGGGGAAAATGGAAAAGGAAAATCGGAAGTTTAATATAAAATAATATATT
>JAODPA010006995.1:0-15619 GCA_025585075.1 Nepenthes mirabilis | reverse complement strand
AAAAAAGTTATTACAATAAATTATCACCTTATTCCTCATACTATTTTACATACCAAATATTAGAATACTAATTCTCACATTATTCTATTCCAACAACTAAATAAGAGAATAGAAATTTTCAACTTTATTCCTATCTTCTTCTATTCCTAGGAAATAACTATTCTATTCCCACCTTATTCTATTTTAATAACCAAACGTGTCATTAGGGATTAAAATTACAAGATCAAAATAGGAGGCATTTATTTCCCAATGCAAGTATGCACTTAGTACCTTGAGTAAAGCAAGTATGCTAGGCTCTCGACTGCATAACTTGCCAACAAATTCCTATATCAAGTTTCTATTTGATTAAGGAAATTTGATACCTAATCAAGACAGGATATAGGATTGGTTGGCAAATTTAACTATCTCATTGTAATTCGTCCAATATTTCTTTTGCAATAAGTGTAGTGAGTCAATTCCTAAACTCTCTACCAAAAAAGTCAATTGGAAGCTATCATGTGTATTTTTCGATATATTAAATGAGCATTTGGCAAAGGGTTACTCTAAAGAAATAGATGACATTTTGACAGTACATGTTATTCAGATGTTGATTTGGCATGATTTTTAGTTGACCATAGTTCTATATCTAGATATTATGTATTCATAAGTGAAAACTTAATACCCTAAAAAAGCAAAAAGAAGGTGGGTGGTATCACGTTCTCATTCAAATTTTGAGTACCAATCAATGGCACTAACTACGCACGAGTCAATATGAATAAAAGGAGTTCTCATGGAGTTTGGAGTAGAATGTTCTTCATCAATGAAATTGATGTGTGACAATTAAGTTACCTTCTACATCACCTCAAATCCTATATTTCTTGACCAAACTAAGCATATCGAGATTGATTGCCATTTTGTATGAAAAAAAGTATTGACAAAGAAGATAGTCATATCCTATATTAGTTCAAATGATCAATTTGCCGATTTACTTATAAAATTTTTAAGACATCCTAGGGTTGAATACATCTATAAAAAGCTCAGTACTTATGATATATATGCACTAGCTTGAAGAGGGATATTATTTGATAAAGGGTAGTATTGTAATTATACCCATATAATTCTATAAATATTAGAGTTTAGCGCTCATTGAGCACTAAGCCTTCTCATATACTTCTCTCACTTCTCTATACTTAATAATATATTAACAAAAACTATCTATCGCAACAAAAAATAAAAAAATAGGCATCAAATTGTTTGGATCTAAGTTTAAACTAGATTTTAGAAAAATATCATTTTTCTGCTTATGGTCAAAGTGAGCTAAAGCTTAACAGGAAAAAACAGCCATGTTGAATCTAATGTTTATCGGCCATCAAGCCAACGAATTGCACAACCCCGTTATGCTATGTCCTATAGTTTAATGGTCTTCTTTGACACCATTAACCATTTGCAAGACCATTTTTAATTCCATGCTTTTCTTGTCTAGTCCTAGGCTTTTAAGAATTGGAATGTCCTATGTATACGTCATGATGTGTAATTGCTGCCTGATCCATGACAAATGTCTATATTTTTCCAAGTAATATACATTATCTAAGTACAATAGCCTGTTAAAAAAAAACCTTTAATTGACCTTCAAAAAAACAATTGCATAACCTCATGGGAACAAAAAGAAATCCTCCTCCTCCCATAAAGAATGCGCATAATGTTCAACAAGATGATGCGTGGAATTCAGGAACTTAGGAGAGTTGTGTCCCAATCTCTCTTGCTCACAAAAGTATACCAAAGTTCATGCAAAGCATACGCTGCCTCTTCCATGTATTATTCCTTGTCTCCCTCATATTTCAATGCATTTGTATGGACAGACAAACAGGTGAAATGGCAAACACAAAGTCATAAGCTCAATCCAACAGATAGGATGAGACCCCACGCTCCTAGAGGCCAGCATCTAGTTTCAAAAAAGGAAAAATAGGTCATAACTTTATGTCTGAGCTGACATTTCTGATTACCTGAACTGGCATATCTTTGCTGCTTGCATTTCTCAGATTTTTTCAGTAGCTTTGGATATCTATTTTGCATTTTTAAGGTATTAGAAACCATGACATATTATTCCACCATTTTATCAGGAAAGCTGACACCAAGTGGACTCAACACAACTTGTGTAAGGAAGAGGACGATGCAACAATTTTGGGACTCAGAAACAAAGCTTCTATAACCAAAAACCCCTACAGAGGTCTCTTCAGGCAAGCTCAATAACATTGGGATTAGAAGTCTTTTCATGATCTTCCATGTGCACAGTGACCACCGTCATTTTTTCTTCTCTATTTGTTGGATTGCATTTTTTTAGAACACCTTTAGTGCTCACCATTGCAGATCCTCAGCAACTTCAAATGTCACTTAGCTTCCACTTATTTTACTTTGTTTATTACATTACTATAAAAATACTTTTTCTTTTACTATCATAGATCTGAGGCATCCTGAAATAAATAAATATTCTAACAGAACCTTTTCTATTGTGAATAGGCCATTGATATGCAATTCAAACCCGTGGTTTTCAAAGAGAGAGAAATGAAGGTTTTGTCAAAATGCCATAGCAACAACTACCAAGTGGAAAATTAGTGTTCTCATATGGTTTTGTTATGTTTTGCGTATGAGTGAGCGCTGGTGTGTGTCCATGAGTGCTTTATTTGATATGTTTTGTTATTGATTTTTCTGTAGAGGCCAGAATCGAGTAAGAATAAAAGGTGGACATCACATAGGATCACTTAGAGCCAAGAAAAGACGACCCTAATCACTTTGATAAAAGTTTCCAAATTCCTGGACCAAATTTAAGATGGGTCAGTCTAAGTTTTTTATGGAACCAAGCGCCCAGAGTCCCACACCCATCACATGGATCCATTGCTTGATTTCAGAACCCATGATTAGCCTCCAACCACTTTATTATCATGCTATAGATTAATCTCAAGCACATCATGCACTCACAAAGTACTCTTTAATGGGAAATCACCAGCCATAATTACTATCAAAAAAGATCAGTAAGCCCTTCCCTCATGTCAATCGGAATAATGCAATCTCAACTAGAGAAAACAGACTATGTCTTTTATTTTAGACCTTTGGCGGCACAAAACAAACTAATTTGCAACCTGCAAGTTTTTTCCTTCTTATGAAGGAAAATCTTTTTGAAATATTATAAAGAAATTTCAATAAAACTGTGATAGTTTCCTTGCAGAAAATGCTACTTACCTCTCTCTATAAAAAGAAGAAAAAAGCGCTTTCCCCTTTTCATAACATCAAATAAGCTCCAAAACCAGCAGAACAAAAATGAAAAAATAAAAACATTACCCACCACTGATCATCCTCCTCTCCATGCTTACTTCAATCTGCCATTTTTCATACGAGCTCTCATATCAACTTCAAACCCATTTATTTGACAGAGCTCTATCCACTGTCAACCTTCACAAACACCATCTTTTCAACAGCCCAACATCCCAAGCCATCCAATGACCCTTAAGCCTTCTGCCATTGCCATCCTTAAATTCAGTATCCTATTCTGGGTCGTGCGAACTCTATCTCCCCATCTCTAGGTTGTGAAACACATAGGCCTGTGCCTTCAGTGCACCATGATTTTTAACTAACATAATTAGTAAAGCAATCACAAGTTCTTTTTAATTAGTCATATGAATAGCATCACAGAAAAAAGAGGACAAACCTAAGGAAAACAGTGTGATTTATGAACAAAATTCACTTTTCAATTGACAAAATATCCAATTCTAGTCGTGCAAATTCTATCTCCCTATCTCCAGTGTGTAAAACATATAGGTCAATGCCTTCAACTCACCGTGAATTTTAACTACCATATTCAGTAAATCAATCGTAAGTTCCTTTTGATTAGTCATATGAATTGCATCACAGGAAAAAGTGGACAAACCTAAGGACATCAGTGTGATTTATGAACAAAATTCACTTTTCAAATGAAAAAATAGCCACAAATGTTCAGTTTTTCATGGCTAGTCACTGATCCCACACAAACATCAACTTATTTTGGCATTTGCAAGTTGGGGAGTCATAACATGCCTATCACATTACTTAAAAGATCATTTTATGTAAAGCTAGATTTTTAAGCTCACAATTTTATTTTCTGAAGTAAAGAGCAATGAACAAGCTAAAAGTTTTAACTAATCCAAGAGAGAGCTAACGTATCTCCATCACATAATTCATCTTCAATCTAGCCAAGTGCCCATGACTATGGATGAAAATATCAGTATTGTTTTCAAAATGTCACAACTATATCGGTAATGGAAACAAATAATATCTGAACAGAAATTTTAATGAGAATCACAAACTGCGATAAAATATGCACCAATACATAGGCCAAATATCAGATTTATTAGCTGATATTTTGATTATTGGCAATATATCATGATATAATATTGATAAAACAACATATCATGATTTTGTCATGGTTTCAAAAAATATCGATATGGGGAGCCCGATACCTATATCGAATACCAGCAATATTTTCATCCATGACCTAAACAAGCACGTAACATGCACTTGATTCATCATCAAATAGAGAACTAATATGGCGAATAAGAATTAAAAGATATATTTTAAAGGGAAGGAGAGATTGCAATGCCTCCAGAATCCCAGGTTGCACGGGATGAATTTTTGGGCCTAATGAAGACATTAGGAATTTGAGTGGAAAAATTGTGATATCCGGTCCTAAAAGGAAAAGTAAGGACTAAAGGCTCGCCCCTTGTCAACATTGATTACCTTTTCAGGCATGAGTTAGCTAAAGGGACAAAATGCTCCATTTCAAGTTGGTCTAAGCTTAGTCATTACAGAGAAACCGCGCTTAGATTCTGTGGCAATTCAGTTATGCAACTGGTATTTTGTGTGATCATGAGCAAAATCATATAGATGTCAACTCATATAGGATTTCGTGATGAGAAAATCGGGTATAAGCATCTAGAGGATGATGTAAAATAACAAAGGCAATAAACAGAGCAACAAACCAATCACATTCCACGCCATATCCCTGCTTCTGTAACACTTCAGGGGCGATATAATCTGGAGTGCCAACTGTGGAAAATGCCTGCATTGACCATGAAGAGAAAGTGAGGACAAAGACCTTCCATTTAAGGTATTTAAAGGGAAATATTCTTATTTATACCAATTTCCTCCTGTTTATTTGCCAGTGCTGCAATTGTTCAAGGGAGCTCTTCCAATGACTCCCATTGTTAGTAGTGGGAAAGCATCCATCAATACCCATCAACTCCTTTAGATTTTCATCATTCATCGACTCATTCTCATGTATGGCAGATAGGTTTCTACAATCGAGAGGCTTGCAAAGGCCAAAGTCCGAAAGCTTCATATGGCCATTCTTGTCAAGGAGTAGATTGTCAGGCTTTATATCTCTGAGGAAAGACAAGACTAGAACAATATATGAAATGCACATAAGAACAATGATGCACAGTTGCAGTTGAAATACACCTTAAGTTACTGCTCTTTGTGATGTGTTTGTTGTACAACCTGCATCAATAGTGGGGAACTAACCTGTGAATGTAGTTGTGTGCATGTATAGACTCTATGGCCAGGACACATTGAGCAATGTAAAACCTAGCCACTGTTTCAGTTAGGGTCTCTTCTCTCATCAGCAATGTCATCATATCACCACCAGAAAGGTACTCCATGATTAAATATAGATAGTCTGCATCTTGAAAGGAATAATATAGTTTTACTATGTAGTTGCTGGCAACTTCAGCAAGCAAATTCCTTTCAGATCTAACATGTTCAACCTACAAAGAGAACAAATGTTTCTACATGAGAAGACAATTCACAATGCAGGACAACGCCAACATGTTGTAGAAAGATACATAAAAAACAAAAAGACATCAGAACAATCATGAGCAATTCTGGATTGAGCTGACAATAAGCCATCTAATTCTCACCAGGATCTCATGCCACAGGAGCATCATTCTTCTTAAACTTCACAAACTAAAGCAGAAGCAAACTTATCACTTTAAATGGAAAAGAAATAATCAGATAACACATACTTCTGGTCACGAATAAAAATATGTAGTACTTCAACATAAAAATCAAAACAGTTTGAAAGGTCAAGTATAACACTCATTCCGGAAGCCCCCACAAGAAAAGGAGAGGAAAACAAATGAAAGAGAATAGGAAGAATGAAAAAACACACAAGTGAATGCCTAATTCACACTTCTATTTAGTTATCTATGGCAAGAAAAGTACACCCTAATAAAATACAAAGGCACACATTGCACAGATGCATTTCTAAGGGGGGGTATTAAAGAAAATATTGATATTGGTATCGATTTTAATCACGGTCATATCAATATTGAACAATATGTATCGATATCAAATATATTAGATGAAAAAATTAGAAAAAAAAATCGTAAACTGATGAAGCCACATCATTGATATATCAGCCATATTAGCTGACATTTTTAATATCGACCGATATATTTACTGTAACGGCCATACGGAAGCATGCTCGATATTGTCGTAGTACTAAAAAATATCCGTAATGGGATGCTCCAGTACCGATACATATCACCCGATATGTAACATATCAGCCAATATTTGCATCAATGATAGGGGGAGAAGAAAGAACATCATTTTTAAGAACCCACATCTGAATACTTGGAAATGCAATGGTGAGAAGAAACTCAAAGATTGCCCCATTTAGGACTTATTGATTTTAGTAAACTTGATTTTAGTAAACCCATTTTTCAGTCCAGCAAACTGAATTCTCTTTAGGAGATATATCTTTGTTCCTGTGCTGAGGAAAAGTGCAGATCCATGCACTCAGGATTTGCAGAAGATCTGAACATGTGCTTATTTGCTGTTTTGTTTCTTTTCCTCTCAGCAAGATCTAACAGGTTGAGAAAGAGGAAGAGAAGGAAGAACAGAAAGAACAGAACAATCAATTTAATGAAAGGTTTTCTCACCTGTCCCCGGCTAAGCATTTCTGACTTCTTTAGCTTTTTCATGGCATAAATATTTCCAGATTTCTTCTCACGACACAGCCTTACCTGTAAAAGACAAAGTCAAATACAGCATGTATGCCAGAGAAACCAAAAGCTGCCAGTAAGACTCACTTTATAGGATCTTGACACAAATTTTCAACTTTGTAAAGTGCCCAGAATAAAGGAGGCCCAGAATATAGGCTCTTGCATATAAGGGTCAATATCCAATAATCCTAAGACTTTGCCAAGAGGAAGCCTTGTGCTGTAGGCTGCTCCTAAAAACATAAGAGAGTGGGTGAGATGGCTATAGGTTAGAAGTGCACATCTCCACCAGATGTCACCAATAAGAATCTGAAATTGACACATTAGAGGGTGATGTGGACAGTTAGAACTATTGGAGAACACTATTGGAAAGGGGGAAGCACTATTTTTTACAATATGGGCATGGCAATGATATCTATCTTGCATTCCATGGGTGTGAAACTAGTTGCAATCCAGATTCCAATAACTACAGATATATATATTTTTTTTTTCCTGTGCTAGTGCTAAGCCTGAATGTATTCCCTCAGTACCGAAGTTAGATCATGTGTTTCCTTGCACTAAAAGGACAAAAAAAAAATCTCTTCTTGCAAATCGATGGTCAGAATCTTCCAAAAGCACCAGGCTACATGACAAACTCAACTTGGAGAATCTATGCTTCCAAATGCTCAGCTCCCATTCTGAGCTCCAACTCCAATTTCTGGCCGAAAAGCAATCCAGCTATCAATAATCAATAATCTGTACTTTCTCATGTTTATGGCCTCCACTATACTGGCATATCCTAACATGAACAATAATTTAGTAACAACATTTCACTTATTCTTGCAATTCCAATTAGACTTTGTCTTTTTATTGCATTTGTTTATGTACTTCAAGAAGCTCAACTCGACCAATCAGGAAAAAAACAAAAAAGATGCATCCAAAGGCTGATATGGGCATTTTAAAAGCTCAAAATCCTAGACAGTTTCTAAACGTCCTATATGTTCTCATAGGATGCTAAGACCACTCTAACACCCAATACATAAATCCTTCCTAAATGTATAAGGGAGGCACAACGCATGAAGCTCTGCACTGTCGGGTTTGGGGAGGGTGTGCAATGCTACCCTAGGTCACAAAAAGGCTGTTTCTTAAACGTAGCTAACCAAATAGTTAACAACAAAAATTCTAGATAGTCTGAGTCTTATGCGCTAATGTAACACATAATACATTCAGATGTTTTCAAATTTAAAATCATAATCATCTTCATTTCTTTTTTTTTTTTTCAGTATCATCAAGAAATACCAGCCCAATTATTGGTAAAATGATTAGTTTGGTTTGGTTTAAGAGAGAGAGAATTCCTCAGAATGATACAGAGGGCCACCGAACAATACATAAGTTAAATCCTTCAACAAGCAAATTAAATTCCGTCTCATGCTTTCGACAAAATGAAAAAGGGAAAAAATAATGGATACTATCCCCGAAATTAAAAACAAAGCCAACTATCTGTTTCTAAAAGTCATGGAACCCCACTTCCCTTTCAAAACTCACTAGTCTTTTCCGAGAATGCCCACACTATTGCATCAGCAAATGTCACCCTATCAATATTTCCTGTCTTTATCTTCACCAACCATTGTGGAAAAATTCAGCCCGAAGGCCCTGAACATGTTGCAATCCAAGGAAAAAGTGAAGATGCATTTTATAAATTGCAATGATGCTTGCTAATGGAACAAGAGTAGTTTTAGGTAAATTAATGGACAGCGATTTAAATTCAACCTCATGAATATCATTCACCTATCATCTCCTTGTCTTACTATGTATAAGCAACAACTTGCTTGGCCATTTCCATGCCCTATGGAATCTCAAAGGCGTTCTATGCCGCTACAGTTTCGTGTTTTTTCTTTTTATCTTTTTTGTCTGAAAGTAGGTCTAATTTGCTTCCCTTGGAAGAATTTTTACCTATTAGGGAATGAAATATCAACCAATATATCAATCAATGTATATCGGTATTGGCCCCCAAATATTAATATTTTCCGTTACCAAGGCAAATTTACAATATGTCATCTTATTGAAGATATATCATCAGATATTTTCCAATCGGGCTACAATTCTCCAAAAAAATTTTGCTTCTAATATATCTGATACCAATATGTATTACCAAACATGTCCAATATAAATACAACTACAATTAATGACGATAAATTTTTATCCATGCTATTGATTCTTCTTTTATTAATCAAAGCTCATCCTAATATCCACCAAAATTTACTTTTAAAAGAAATCAATATTGACATGAATTTGTATGTATATTCAATGTGCTAATTGAAAATAAATTTTAATATAATCCATAATTGTCAGCAACAACAACATGGTTATCGTGCACTTTTAAGCTTTTGCATTTCAATTACATTCCTTCACCCATGTTAAATGACTTATTTTGCATTTATTCAGTATAGCATGAATTGTTGATGGCCCTTTGGCTTCTTTTGATGAAAGCCTCACTCAAAGAAAACAGAAAAAAAAAAAAAGTGTACATACATACATAAGTGCAACTGGCAACAAATTTACAATTTTCTCGTTAACTTCCTATTCCATAAATTGCCTACAGTACCATACCAATAACCAGTACAGTATGGTTCCTGGGGCTACAACTGTTGTAGTCTTTCATTTTCAGGGGTTTCTTTTTGTTAAATAATATAGGAAGTACTTTAATTAGACAGAAATGAAACCATACAAACGATAAGCTGATTCAAACATCTCATCCTGAAGACCTCAAGATAAGAAGTGTACAATCTCTGAGGAAAAGGTTTACCACATTCAACCTATCATAGACAAATTTGGGATCACCTTCTATACATATATTATCATGCCTCAACTTGGAGTTGATGGTTTGGATGTTTTTTTCTTGCCAGGTTCCTGTCTACTATGGTCTACCAAAATTATAGGATATTTTGGGAGGGGGAGTCGCAAAGGGCATCATGCATTGTCTGATAAAAGTTAAACATTAGACTAACCTCTCCAAAGGCCCCTCTGCCAATGATGTTAAGAAGTTCAAAATCGTCAACACAAATCTTGTGTCGTTTAAGCCTCATGTATTCAGATTCTTTGCGCTCTAGATCCTTCAGTAGATTAATTTGCTCTTCTTCTGGCACATCCAAGGATGCTAGCTGCTTTTCTAGCACTAAGCGCCTACATTTATAAGATTATGACAAACATTAGATTATATATAGATAAAATCTCAAGTTTACACCATAATGGAAGTTCACATGTTTATAGTGTGTCAACGGGCAGCAACGTGAACTTCGTCTTGGGATATCAGTGTTTTGTCAATCAACAAGTGCGTTCAGCAGCTACGGGTATGCAGATATGAGAAAAGCACAATGGGTGAAAAACAAAAGAGTAATGGATAATCTATCATGGAAATTATTTATTAAAAAAAAAAAACACTCTTTGAAATCTGTTCAAAAAGTTTGGCTAGTGTATGAACAGAGGACAGAACAAATTATGTAAGCAAATAAATCATCAATCACCAATTGCAAATATACAGAATCACAGATTTAAAATCTCAGAATTCAGACAGTAAAATAAGTAGACTCGGCAGTTACAAGGATGCCCCGATCTGAAAATGCTATTAGTTAGCAAAAATAATATATCCAATTTCGCATGGCCAAATCCTAGAATTCATCCTGGATTTTACAACATGCCATTTGAATTCTACTGAACAAGCTTATCACTGTCCCATCATCCTGTTTCCTCATTACAATTTAAGTTAAATGAGAAAAGGGAAAAGGAACGGATAACCCCAGTATTTGACAGACCTAAGAGGCATACAAATAATTAGGGGTATTAATGTTGCAAGCAGCTTGAAAGCCAATTGGGCTTAACTCAGAAAAACAAACACAACCAGCTCAACTGCTGGACTAGAATTTAGCTAACTCATTAGTTGATGAGGCGGGCTTCAACTCAAGAGCATAGTCAAGATTTTTAATTACTAATAAGAAAATAATCATAATTTATAATATCATATATGTTTATTAGTATCATTGTGGATATAATTTGGAACAAGTAATGAAATATGACAGAAATTTAACACAATGCATGATTGGCCTCAAGCTTGGTGAATATGACAATTACAATTACTGAAAAAGAACAGAACTTTTAAGCAATGCATACTCAGCCTCAATTTTGCAAAAACACTTTTAAGCTCGATTTTGACTTTAGACCACTCAAGGAGAGCTCAAGTTCATCTAATTTTGAGTTAAGCTCAAGCCTAGAGTTCAGGCTCAATCAAGCTTAAGCTCGGGTCTACTAATATGATTCAAGCCAGGCTTTAGTATTGGAATGTCCAGAAAACCATAGTTTTAGTTGAGGCATATTTCTTATTAATTGTCGAATAGATTAGACATCCAATCAAATCTTATCGTTCACAACACTAGTCAATACATGCAGAGTCACAATCTATGTTGTCCTCAACACTCGGAATCAGAAACGATGAAACTAACATGTATAAATGTGTAACATAAGGCTTCATTGATGAAGTGTCTTGGACAAGTCCTTCTAAGTTATAAAGATTTAGATCATAAAAACACAAATTCTCAACATTGGCTCATGAATATCATTTCTTTTTGGAGCCTTTATAATACATTGCAAGCTTGTTGGGATCTGCTTCTACAAAATAAGTTAATTAGAAGAATTCATGGAGCCCATTTCTATTGTTAAAAATGTGGACCACACTTTATCATTTAAAGCTATATTTTGTCTAAATTTGCATCTGCCATTCCTTTAATCAAAATGTGATTTGTCAAAATACAAGTAAACTTATCATGCCTCTGACAATTTTCTTTAAATTGCAATTATAGTGGGAATTTATGAAGGGGACATTTTGCAAGAAAATTCTATTTGTGCTAAGAAATCGAGGGCATTAACATGATTATTGACATATGAATGGTGTCTACATTTAGGCATCCATCCAGCAGTCTTGAAGGATATACTAATGCCAATTAGGCATTAGAAAATGTGAAATAAATTCTACCAATGGTGATGCTTTAAAAATCAACATTGATTTATGGAGCTGTCACCTGGAAATCATCTAAGCAAACTAACTTGACCATGAAATTTGAATTTATTGTTCTTGAGTTGACAGGTAGAGAAACAGAATGGTTGAGAACCTTGCAAGTAGATAGCTTTCCCCAGCATGTTCCTTTAGTTTGGATAATGTGATTCTCAGGCAACAATTGCCATGGCCCAAAATGTATATAGACTGCAGAAGGAAACGAAGGTACATTTGCCTGAGGCATAATATATTGAAGGGCTTAACTTAAAAAACAAGGTGATCATTGGGACTTGAAATATATAAAATCAGATAAGAAATTGGTGGATCCTTTCATAAAAAAATCATTAGAGGGGGTTGTGATGCATCTCTGGTTCCCGAGTTGTGATACGGATTAGAGAGTTATTCAATCTTCCCCTGAGGGTCAAATTGAACCGGATTCGATCTCCGTCACTACTAACTTGGAACCTGCGCACTACAAATTACAAATAAGAAATCAGATGATTGACGAGACTCACTCTCCGATTTGTTCTCCGATATTCAAATCAAAAATTTTTCCAACGGAATAGAAAGATACAAGGAGGATGAGAAAGAATACAATGATGCATGTTTATGGGGATTGAGAGAGGAGGCCTGAGCTCCTGTAGAGTGCTCAACGAAAAACGACTTAGAGAGAAAAGAAGGACTTGTTTCCTATCTAGTTGCACGCGGTCAGTGGCTCACTAAGGCTGTACTTGGTGAGTAACTCACTAGGGTTGCACTCGGCAAATAGTGGCTTTTTGAAGAGGAGAAAGAGCTGTGCTGAGAAATATAGCTTGGTTCTTTTTTAGCTCTTGAGTATTGCTCGTGGGTAGCTTTTTTACTGAGAGTTATTCGATCCCTTATCCTGTGAGGGGTGAAGGAATTTATAGTGCGTCGTGAATAAGGATTTGGCGCCAAAGCGAACAACAGGTGTTCCACCAGGATTTGCCGATCACTTGAATGTTGATGGGAGCCACCGTATCACATGTCCTCTTGTAGCGGTGATGTGACCATGGTTGGAAGTTGCCGACAAAGGCGAGGCCTCTTCTCGCACGGGTTGGCTGGATTGCCGTTGGTCGGCCGGCACGACGATTCCCCATGGTTGACCACCATCACCATTGGCTGAGACCTGTAACGCCGGCGTCTTCTACGCTGCCAGACTGCTATCACTAAAATGGAGAGTTGACTTTGCCGTGATTAGTTGATCCGCAGAGAATACCCCTTGAGGTTGAGCTATTGGTCCTCTCAAAGCCTATACGTAACAGACAAGCCGGTTGGACGGTTTATGAGCTTTGCTTTGCGTTGGGCTTCGCTAGTTAATGGGCTTGCTGCTGGATCATCCCTCGTCGTGGTTGAATCAGCCCATGTCATGGCTGGACCTATCTGATTGGTAATTGAAACATCGAAGGGATGGGGTTAAATGCCACCATGCAAGCTACCAAAGATAGACACCCCTCCTGTTCAAATACTAGTGAATCATGAGGTGATTATGAAATTTCACAGCATTTTTCCCATCCCTTGGCGCTGAGTAGTTCTAACTGCTCTGTATAAGGTTGAGTGCTGGCTCTTAGAGTATGTTTGGGGAACTGTAGTTGAGCTACAACTGTGCCGTAGCTGCGTTGGTGCTGTGTAGCTACAACTTCTTGCAAAAGCTTCAAAAAAAGCCTACCAAATGCACTCTCACCGAATCCATAGTGCTTAGGGTGTTTACTTCATACTTGATCTTCACCAATGTGGATGTAGGAGTGGAACCGCCTCATATCAGAGTCAAAGTGCACTCCTTAGAGCATCTATCAATACCAAGACTTAACACAAGGCCATAACACACAAACCACAAAAATTGTCTCAATTTAGAATGAAATGTGTACTTAGGCAGAATGATTTCACTACTAATTGATTTCAATACTCGTTATACCTGGTATACTATGGAAGAAAGTTTACCTGAAGAACAATGCATCAATTCAACTCCATAAGGTATTCATACAAATACAAATGCATCAATTCCCTCTCTTGATTATATTCTCTCTTCTTAAATTTTACAAACAAGTGGAGGGCTGTTGAAAGCTGTTTTGACAATTAAGTAGTTATAAGTCTTTTGTTCACCAAAGAAGACTTTGGAATTACAATTTTTTTTTTTTTTTGTGGGGGAGTTAAAACCATGCTTTAATTAAGAATCCAACCTTCAAAATAGAGAAAGTCCAAATCCTCTCTTGATCTGTCTTTTGGAAAAATGAAGCTTTATAACCACAACCATCAAATTAGTCTTCTCAAAGTTACAAAAAAGCTGCATAGCTATTCAATTCTTTTGATGTTTTCAAGGGATTTTGACTTAGAGAAATACTGGCTGCTTTTGACACTTTCTGAACTCAATAAATACGAACAGAATTATGAAGTTTCATGTTTGCACGATTCCATATTCTTGTCAAAAATATTTTTAATAAAAGGAATCCTAGCCGGTGCCTATTCAAGTATACACAAGTCACAGTGAGATGTAGCCTGGGTATCGACAGCCAAATACCCAATATACACCTTTACTAGGAAAAAATCAGTTCTTACACCGATGTTTCCCCCACGACACAACAATTCTCCAATCTCTCATCCTTTGTTAAAATAAGAAAGTGTCACTTGACTTCTGTTTTTGACTATTCAGCTAATCTATACCATATTCGGATATATTCAAACCTGTTTCAAATCCCTTCTTTCCCATAATTCCAAGCGACGGAAAGTAAAATCAACATTTTTCTATGATCAAATATCCCCAACCCGAGACGAAATTATACGTGCTAAGCTTCAATCCGTGCCCCATAAGCCTGCATTCATTTTCACAGATCAGGACAACGAAATCAAGAAAGCACTTGCCTAATTGGATTGAATCACATGCATCATCACCGTATTATCGACTATTGAGAAGCTCAAGCGAAGATCTAGTCGTATAGGACAGCATTCAGAGATAATGGAAATCAAATCGGATATAATTCATCACGACAAATAAAATATTAAATAGGCATTTGCACGAATAATCAAAAGACCTTTCTTTTCGTTCTTGGATGTGCTTCATCTGAGATTTGTAGTGATTTTCAATGAATTGTTTCGCGGCAGCCACTCTCTCCATCGTCAAGTTCGATGCCAGAGATTCTTCCTTCTTTTCCTCCAATTCGTCTACCCCTCTCGCCATCGTATTTCCCTCGTGCTTCTCCATCTCCCTCACTCTATCTTTCTTCTGCGAGGTTTCCAGGTTCTCCAACTCCGATGGTTGAGATAGCGAAGCAAGATTCAGGTTGAGAAATGGAACACCTCGAAGAAAGAGAGGGAAAAGTACTGTGTATGTTTCCTCTCAAATCTCTCCCCCTTTGTACACACAGGCTTTTTGAAAGGTTAACCGCTAAAAGCCATGCTAGCAACGCGTAGCGTTTCTGGTTAAGACGAATAGCGGAGTTTCCGCTTTCTGCGCCTCGTAGCAAGGGGTAGCCGTTGCCTGCTCAGGAACTCTTACAATTAAACCTTTTGATTATTGAAAGGGCATTTATTTATCAAGATTTATTTTATATTTTATAATTGAAAAAACTGA
>JAODPA010006994.1:0-13812 GCA_025585075.1 Nepenthes mirabilis | reverse complement strand
TATCTTAATACGATTTAAATACATATTGACATAGGTATCAGATGAGTTTATCAGAAAGAATCCGGATCTTTTGACTTTATCGTTTGTGACGCACACAATTATATAGTCAAGCTTGGATGCTTTTTTAAATGATCATTGTTCTAAATAAGATCTTAATTTAGATACATATTATCTCCAAATAAGTGTTTTTACTCTATTTGACTGCCAAATTCGTAACGTTTGAACTAATCAGCAAATATTATCAAATTTGCAGTTCTCGAAGTAGAAAATTGCTTGTGATTAATTAGTCAGAATAAATTAGGAATGGAATATAAGGGACAACACCTCCCCCTTTCGACCGTAAACATTATCAATTTGGCAATTTATCAAACATTATCCTTCTTTTTTTTCCTCTTTTGGACTATAGTGGAAATCCAAAGTCTTCATTTGTTGCAGTGGTCCCATAACCTACTGTTGTAAAAGCTAATTATATGTTGTAAATAATTTTACTTTTCTAACAAATAATTTATTACTTTAAATACTTTTTCTACTCTAAAGAACTCTATAATGTGCTTATTTTCAAATCAATCAAAGGGCATCATGCTATGCTATTAATTAATAGCTCCTCTCCTTTTTACTAAGTTTGTGGCTGGACCATCCGATCTGTTGTGTCCCTCATTCAACGAATTATCGCAAGATAGTCATTCTCCCTATTGAAATCTACTCATTTCCTTCCTAATATTTTTGGTATCTATAATGTAGAAATTTATAAATGTTTACTTTATCTAAATCAAATAAGATATCTTTCCTTACAATTTTTCTGATACAACTTCTGTCACGACCCTAATTTGAACAAAAAATTGACTAAATAGTTAAATAAATCTGAATAAAATATTTGTTTTCCAATTGAATGGGACAAAACCTAAATAATTCAAATCAATGGGTCAGATCTAAACAAAATCAAAATAAAAATAATATAACAGCTGTTGGATCCAGTCCCAGTGGAGCCCAGAATTCGCAAGGCTCAATCCAAGAAGCAGAAGCCCAAATAGACTATTCAGCCCAGAACTCCAAGTAGCCTACGTGGCGGCCGTCAGCGCTCCCTGCAGCTCATTAATATGACAGTAGGCGGCATGCAAGAGGCAGCAAGGCGAACCAATGAGAGAATGGTCAACCTTGCTAGTCACGGCTTACGCCATTCCGTACAATTAACCAATCAATCCTCATGCGAGAGACAGACCAAGTGTGGCCAGTAAAGTAAAACAGTTTCCTCACCATCATAAGATAACAACTGACACCACCGACCGCTACCAGTAGGTCAACGGTCGATGAATCCCTACAGAAAGAATTCTCGCACCCAAAACTCTACTCCCTGAAGCCTATAAATTCTCTCTCCTTCTACAGGTGAATGGATTGATTCCAAATCTGAAATCTAAGCCTAGCATTGAGATATACGCTTCCACAAGCTCCTGCTCACAGACTTACGACTTGCTCTCATCCGCCACAGCCTTTCATAGGCTACTAAAGTTTTCCACCCATCGTGGTGCATATAGGGAGCCAGGCCTCCCACCAACCACTCATTGAGTTTAACTCTCACATTCATACACTCCCACCACACAATCATCATGTTTCCGTGCACCTCTAAGCGTGCATCGCCCCTTTCTGTTCATTGTGGAAGGATATTGACTTAAGCGTTGAGGTATTTTCGGTAGGAGAAATTTCACCGACCTCTGACCTCTTGTTTGTTAGTTATATTGTGTAGGTTTCAAGTTAATAGTGATGGAGATCGGACCCGCTTGTGATCACCTCTGGACGACGAGGAATCTGAAGGCTTCCTAATCTATACAACAACCAGGGACATGGGACGCAACATTGTCACCGTCTGTGGGAACACGATGAAAAGTCTAGTGTCTCCCTCTGACATTCACTCCTTTACGACAAGATGGTCAACACCAGGGCGCAAGCCAGTGCCCCAGTAGGAGATACAGTTGCTTGCGGCGATGACCCCTCAGTAGGAGATACAGTTGCTTGCGGCGATGACCCCTCAGTGGGTAGCCATGCTGACGTGTGACCACAACCTGACATTCATCACCTAGCCACCGATATGGGTGACATGAGGCTGATAATTCAAGCCCTATGCAACTGGATGGGCAAACTTTGGATGGGGGCTACTCCCCCGGCATCTCAGGAGTCATCCTCTAGGCGGGGAAGGCGTCACGCTAGAGCCTCTAAGGGGAGATCAGATCGACCTGACGATATCAAGGCCAAGGTGGCCTCTGACAGTAAGGCCCAATCTATGGCTAGAAGCCACCCAAGCTGGGACGAGCGGGAGGAAAGCCCAGAGCGGCGTAACCCCAGTAACTCCCGCAGCGAGAGGAGGCAAACAATCGTGGACTCAAACTATGCGCGACCACCCCGCGCAGAAAGCCGCCGCAACCGATAAGCTCAGCAGCATCAACAGGGTCACACAGAGCTCCTCGACGTCATCAATGCGAGGAGAAGTGAGTTCGATCCACTGATGGAAGAAAAGGTGAAGGTGCTCTGGGATCTCCTCCATAAGGAGAGGCCCATGCGATCTTCCGCTAACCTGCGAAGGTTACCCTTGACCATGGATCTCCACACCTAGCCACTCCCCCGCAAATTCAAAATGCCGACACTGGACGGGTACGATGAGAGTAAGGATTCGATGAACCACCTCAACTACTTCCGCACTCACCTGTCCCTCCAGGGAGCGAACGATGCCATGATGTGCCCATACTTCCCCATCACCCTCAGGGGGGACATGCTACTTTAATTCCATGGCCTCCCGAAAAACTCCATCCACTCCTTCGATGAGCCCACGGACTACTTCTTGAGCCAATTCGTCTCTTGTCGGAGGGAAGAGAAGCAGCCATAGCGCCTGATCCGCCTCCGCCAGAGGACGGACAAAAGCTTGAAGTGATTCCTCAACTGCTTTGTCACTCTGGTGCACTGGATCCTCTAACTCTCTGATGAGCTAAAACTTAACGCCTTGTTGTTACGTTGGTGGCAGGAGACTTCTTCAAACACTTATCGCATCAGTGCCCTCAGTCCTTCCGAGAAGCAGAGACCATCAACCGAGCCTACATCTCGGCGGAGGAGGCCAATGAGGCAAAGCATCCCAAAGACATGGACCACCCTCCGGAATTGCCCAAGCCAACCATCGGAAAGAAGAGGAATGACAATAGTAGCCACTTCGAGCAATGCCGCAAGCAGCCGCGGCCTTCACAGGGATCTATGAAGGAGTACGAGCCAATGCCCCTAACTCCCCTAAATGATCCTGCGCAAACATCCAAATGCAGATCCAGGATAAAAAGTTCTTCAAGTGGCTGAAAGCGCCGAAGGGCCTGAGCAATGGTGACCAGACGAAATACTGTCAGTACTGCCACTTTCCGGGACATTTCATGGAGAACTGTCGGACCCTGTAGCAAGAGATAGAAGACTTGATCTGCCGTGGACACCTGAAATGGTTTGTGAAGGGCTCAAGGTAGGCCCCCATAGCCTCAGAACACGAGGTGAGCGAGCCTCTGAGGAACCGTATGGCTACTGGCATGATTAGCATGATCTCAACCACGCTGGCCAAGAGTAGCAGGCAATCATAGCCCGAGCAGACTTCCAACAACAAGAGAGTGAAGATAGGGGATAGGAGTGATGTTATTAGCTTTAGAAATGATGATATGGCTCATATAACCTTCCCCCATTCTAATCCACTTATTGTATCCGTCTTCATTTTAGATGGTACAATTGATTACTAATTAAAATGAGTCGTTGTTGATAATGGAAGCTCTCAAAATTTGTTATATCTTAATGCTTTCTTTAAACTTGGATTGAGACGAAGTCAGATAAAAGCAGCCAATTACTCTCTATACGGTTCGGATAATGAACCTGTACCTATGCAAGGAGTAATCCAATTAGAGATCACGATGGGAACTTACCCACGTATTGCAACGAGAGAGCTAATGTTCCTTATGGTCGATATGCCGTCTATTTACAATGCCATCCTAGGTAGACCATTCCTGATGACCTTCGAGGCTGTTACTTCGATTTCTCACCTGAAGATGAAGTTTTTGACCCCGTATGGTGTAGGAGAGGTGCTCGGTCATTAGGTGATGGGATGAACATGCTACTTGTCCCAAGTCGCTCCAACGGTGTCGGACCGTATGGACAGAGACTTGGAACTCCGCGATGAAGCCTCACTATAAAAAGCCCAATCAGGACAAGCAACCGAAGTAATCCCTCTAGACCCTGCTGAGCCAGAGAAGTGCATGCACATCGGCAGCTCTTTCACTGCAACCAATCGCGATCGACTGATTAGCTTTCTCTAAAAGAACTCCGACGTGTTCGTGTGGGTCCCTGCTGCCATGTCTGGGATACTGATAGGAGTAATGGTCCATTGGCTGGGCCCCGATCCCGGTCATAAGCCCATCAGGAAAAGCGCAATACCCACTCTGTCAAGAAACTAATAACCATAAGGGAGGAAGTGAAGAGGTTGCTAGATGCCATATCCATTAGAGAGGTACAGTATCCGGACTTGCTATCCAACGTCGTACTCATGAAGAAAAAGTAATGGCAAGTGGCGGATGTGCGTGCACTTTACCAACGTGAATAAAGCATGACCCAAAGATAGCTTCCCGCTTCCTCAAATCGATCAATTGGTGGACTCCGCGTTTAGGCACGAGCTCTTGAGCTTCATGGATGCCTACTCAGGTTGCAACCAGATTAGGATGGACCCAAACGATGAGGAACACACCTCCTTCATGACCGACCAAGGAATATACTGCTATAAGGTAATACCCTTCGGCCTAAAAAACGCCGGGGCAACCTACCAGCGCATTGTGAACAAGATGTTCGAGGCCCAAATACGGAGGAATATGGAGGTGTATGTTGACGACATGCTTGTGAAGAGCAAACTAGCTGATAACGATGTTCGTGATTTAGAGGAAACCTTCCAGGTACTCCGAGCTCACAGGATGAAGCTCAACCCGGCCAAATGTGCGTTCGAGGTGACATCCGGGAAGTTCTTTGGCTTTATTGTATCCCAACAAGCATAGAAGTAAACCTGGAGAAGATTAGAGTTATCCTTAACATGAACCCTCCACAGACCATGAAGGAAGTATAGAAACTCACACGATGGCTGGCAGCCCTATCACGGTTCCTAACTAAGTCCGTGGAGAAGTACCTACCCTTCTTCAAGGTGCTTAGAGGAATGAAAGCGTCCGGTTTCTAGCGGACGGATGAGTGTGAGGAAGCATTTAAAGAGAAAAAGGTGTACCTTGTTAGCCCACCTCTCCTGAGCTCACCATCTGAGGGCGAGGACTTGTACCTTTACCTGGCCACGTTAGACATGGCACTCAGCTTAGTGCTCGTCAGAGAGCACGAGGGCACACAATGACCAGTGTACTACATGAGTAGGGTATTAACGGATGTGGAGACTCGCTACCCGCATGCAAAAAGGATTGCGCTGACCCTCATCTATTCGTCGTCGAAGTTAAGGCCCTATTTTGAAGCACATCGGATCATCGTTCTAACAGATCAACCATTGAAGTCAATCCTACAGAAGGTGGAGACCTCTAGGTGGTTGGTCAAGTGGGCTATAGAGTTGGGAGAGCTCGACATAGAATTCCGGCCTCGACCGGCTCTTAAGGGCTGGGCACTGGCGGACTTTATCGTTAAGGCGGCAACCCCAGCTCTAGAAGACCGATGTAACCCAAAGAGCTTGGAGGCGCCGGACATTCCATCGTGGATCTTGAATGTAGATGAATTATCTGCCAAAACAGGCAACGGAGTTGGAGTCATGCTTAGAACTCCAGATGGGAAGAGATCAAGTATTCTATTACGCTGACTTTCCCTATCACTAATAATATGACAGAATACGAAGCCCTTCTTGCAAGACTTCATCTGGCAAAGGAGTGCTCCGCTAAGTCACTGGTCATGCATAGCAACTCGGAGCTTGTGGTTAATCAAATCCAGTGAGCCTTCGAGGCATCAAACCCTCAGCTGGAAATGTACCAGGCGAAAGCAAAAGCCCAGATCCAGGCATTCGAATGTTTTAAAATTGAACACGTGCACAGAGCCAAAAACTGAAAAGCTGACCAGTTGGTTATGGACACAGTTGCAGGATCCCCAAAGCAGTATACTAGGAGCCTGCGGGAAGTCCTAGCCACACCTAGTGTGGACTGTCCGGACCAGGAAATACTGCAAGTTAATGAAGGCGGCAATTGGATGAACACGTACCACAAGTATCTGATGGACGAAACTCTGCTTATGAACGCCGACGAGGCCAAGCGGATCAAGAAGACAGTAGGCTGGTATGCAATCCTCGATGGTAGGCTATACCTGTGAGGATATTCCACTCCCTACCTAAAATGCCTAACCCCTGAGGAAGTTGAGTACGCACTGAGCAAAATCCACCTCGGCATATGCGACTCGCACATCGGAGGGAAAAACCTCACATTCAATATCATGCAGTAAGGTCATTTCTGGCCCACGAAGAATCGAGATGTCCTAGAATTTGTAAAGAAGTATAAAAGTTGCCAGGTTCATGGGACTATGGCTCATCAGCCTTGCACAGAGCTACGCAGCCATCAATCTTCATGGCCGTTCATGCAATGGGGGCTTGATATCCTAGGACCGCTACCTCTGGCCTCTGGACAAAGGAAGTTCCTTGTTGTTGACTTTGACTATTTCAACAAATCAGTGGAAGCAATTCCTCTGGCACAAATCACGGAGCAAAACGTGACGGAGTTCCTCCATCAGAATATCATTTGCCATTTTGGGATTCCTGTGGTCATAGTAACTGACAACGGAATCCAATTCACCGGTAAATGGTTTACCAAGTACTATGCAAGCTTGGGCATCAAGCTGGTTCATACCTCCGTAGCATACCCCAAGGCAAATGGACTGGTTAAAGTCACCAATCGCACGCTACTACACGGACTAAAGACCAAGTTGGAAGACGCAGGGGGCTCCTGGGTCGATGAGTTTCCTTCCGTGTTCTAGTCATATCAAATAACCCCGCAGGAACCAATGAGAGAGACACCCTTCAATTTCTGCTACGGAGTTGAAGCGGTTGTCCCTGTTAAAGAGGGACTTCCCTGCCTGTAGGTTGAATGCTTCGAAGTGGCCACTAACTCCCACAGACTCAGGGAATGCCTTGACTTGCTCCTTGAAGTTCGTGACGTAGCCCGCCTGAGGACTACAGCCTACCACTAGCATATCGCATGGTACTTCAACAAGCGGGTGAAAGCACGCCCGCTTGAGGTTGGAGACCTGCTCCTCCAGAGTGTAGAGGTTGCGAGAAAGACCACAAGTAGGAACAAACTCCCCTCGGGCTGGGAGGGCCAATTCCTCCTCTCAGCAATCCTCTAGAATGGAGCATACAAGCTACGTATCTAGGATGACAAGTTGGTCCCGTGGACCTGGAACGCCGCTAACCTCAGAAAATATTATTAGTAGGACAACATTAGCTCAGGTAAGGCATACACGCGCACCATGAGGAATGCTTGTACATGTATTGTGTTTTCATTTAATAAAATTGGTCATATTTGTTTTCTTGTCTGTTCATTCATATGAGTGTTTGCATGCATGACATTCCAAGAAACAAAACAACCTAGACTGCCCCTAAATCTGGAGTATTTTCATCTGTTCGTAAAGCAAAGCCTTGGCTCCGTGCCAAGCAGCCCAAAAGCAGCCATCCAAGAATTTCAATTCCACGTCAAAAGGCCCTAACCAGCCCTTCAATCCTTGGCTCCGTGTCAAGCGGCCCGAAAGCGGCCACCTTAGAATTTCAACTCCGCGTCGAAAGGCCCTAAGTAGCCCTTGAATCCCTGGCTCCGTGCCAAGAGGCTCGAAAGCGGCTACCTCAAAATTTCAACACCACGTCGAAATAGCCTAAGTGGCCCAGCAATCCTTGGTTTCATACAAGGCGACCCGTGCGGTCAAAACATTTGGCCTTGGGGCTTTTGAAGTTCCCAAAGTACGGCCACTAAAACCTTAGGGGGCAAGAATTACAGGCGTGCAATGACCTTCTCTTGAAGAAGAGAGTAGTTGTGGTCTATGATGGTCGTGGGCTAGGACCGTGCACACGGGAGCGACGACGCATTGAACGGGGCTGAGCATCTACTACAGGTATCGTGTGCGAAAGAGGCTTATTCCCGGAGTCTAGCTACTGTGGCCTGAAAACCCAGGTGGCCTTTGGTGTGGCTCCACGGGACTTGCGACGACGTCCACTCTACTGGACCGTGCTTCCCATCAAATGCACGAGATGCGACAACATTCTCTAACGAAGGATGAGTACAGCACAAGAAGGTGCCATATTGGAGCATTGGTGACAACAGTTTTACAAGCTTAACCATTAAAATAGGAATCATGACTTCCAAAATTATATCATACACTCAAGGCACTAAGTACAAGAAAGGATGCTACTCTTCATTCATGACATATATACAAGGCATTGTCAAATGGAAAAAAGGAAAGAAACTATGTATCTAGACAACAGGCTCCGTCTCCTAACGCAAGCGAACTTAAAGGCTCTACACGTTCATTTGTGACCTTCGCGGAGCTGGGAAGGTCTGGAGCCACAGGTGATGACGAAATGCTTGGGGGACTCTGGCTCCTGAGCCATCCTAGCCGTGACAATCTTCGGGATTAGATTGACACTAGGTAAACTGGCATCCCATTCAACTTCAGCCTCCACCCCCACGACTGCACTCTCCTAGATGCACAACTCCAAGAGTGACCTTGCAGGCGATCTATCAAGCTCTGAAGTCCGTGCCAAGACTGGCACAGGCTCCAAAGTTACAACCTCTTCCAGCTCCTCAGGAGCTGACGTGCCAACCTCCGCAAGAGGCGCACCCTCAGCAGTCGCCTCCGACGGCTCCAAGTCAACGAAGGGACCCGCAGGGGACCCTTCCTTGGAGTGCAGCTCCACCATAGGGACGTCATACTCGGCCAACGCCACGGCAGGAATCCCTAAATGTTCGACCACACCCTCCTGTGGCTCGATGTCCAACATTTGTCCTGGAATGGGGCTCATGGCTCGCACGGTTGGTCCCACAGCCAACCTCTGTGACCTCCGGGTGGAGGTACCTCCAACTTCCCTCAATCTCTTTAGAGGAGCCTCAACTTCTTCATCAGAGGATGTCTCCAATAGTAAGCAGCTTTCCTTAGCCTTTTCCCCTGAAGGCTCAAGAAGTACAACGGCCCCAGACTTTTTCATCTTGAGGCCAGCTATGGCCCAACAAGACTCAAGACCCCACTTGGTGGCAGCGAAAGCGTGGGATATCAGATAGTATCCCTAGATCGAGAACGTCTTCATCTGAGATCTAATGGTGGTGACCAACTCCGACGCCTCACTGACTTTTCTATAAACACATTCCACGAAAGAACTGTAAGATTGGACCCCACTCGCGAGAGAGCTCTGATTCAGAAGGCTCCTGAAGGGAGAAGAAGTAATTCTTCAAATTTTTTACTGAGTCTGGGTTTGCCCCTCGAAAGTGAAAGGCATATCAAGGAGACATAGAAATCTAATCCTCTGACTCAATAAAGCGGAAGATCACCTTTGCCGCCTTTACATCGAATGCTCCGGTATAAAGGCGAGCAAAGATGCACAACGAGACCAAGTAGTGGACGACATTAGGGTGAAGCCTCACCACTGGAACACCCAATGTCTCAACAAGCGCATACAGGTTGCATGGCATGGGGTAGCGGAGCCCCCCTTTTAGATGGTGCTCATAAACTGTAATGAAGCCCTCTGGAGGGGTGTTGGCCCTACCATCCAGGCTAGGAGCACAGTATGCCATGTTCTTGGGAATCCAGTAATCCGCCATCAAAGCGGCGATGGCACTGGGGGTCAGGACAGACCTAGTGTTTCCAATTCCATGTCGAACTGTTTGGGAGACAAGGGAGGAGGGAGGAGAATTCTTCTTCGCCATTTCACTTGATGGCGAATAGGCAACAGGGTGCCAATGTGCGGGAAACTCAATCGGCATTTCACTTGATGACCAGGCCATATGCCCATTTAATAGAAACGCCTCAAATTCTGAATGGCAGCCAATCATGGCTCGTGCCAAATCACAATCACTTCAACCGCCTGCCAAATCCCGGTTGTCATGCTAGCACTAAATACTGATTTTGACCGTCAGGACTAGCGGCGGCAACGCTTCCAGGACAGGCTTCCAGAAGAACAAGTTAATCATTCCAATATGATGGACAATAATGAATAAACCACACGATTAAGTAAAAAATTTTATTACGTGACACACTAATAAATTCTTTTTACCATAGGAGGCGGTCAACGACGACAGATTACAACTACTTGCCCTCATTGGGCCAAGAAGGATCTGGAGCGGTGAACTCTATCAGGTGCACACGAGTCCAGACGCCTGAGTTTCGAGAGTTCAGGATGCCGATGCAGAAGTTTGACTCCTCCAGCCTAGCTAGCCTTAAGCTGAGACGAATATCGTCCTAGAACCTCCTTTCTAGTGCAGGAGCCACTCCTCCATCCTGAGCCTTGACCTCAACTCGGCCTCCAACCGCGCGTGTTCCTCTCCAGAGTGCACCCGAAATTGCTCAAACTCCTACTGAAGAGCTAAAATGCGGTCATAAGCCTGCATATTGGCGCCAGCAAGCCTAGACACCCTTGCTTTCTACTCCGCCCATGCCCTCTCAAAGTGTGTGGCGTAGGTCCTCGTCTGCTCAATCTCTCTGACCGCAACCTGCACCCTAGCTTCAAAGTCTTCAATAGCCTAGACTACTTGTTGGAATGCAAGATCCACCCTCCTAAGCCTATGGCACCTTGAGGAAGCAGACGCCCCATCCATCTCGAAGCCTAGTGGCGCCCTCAAAAATCTCATCGGCACAAAGGCCTCTAAACCATGACCTTCTGCCACAGAGCACCAGGTGCAGCATTATTGTGGATCCGTGAGGCGTGTGTATCCCTCGCGGACCCACTAGGAGATGACTTAGATTCGGATGAGGAAGACGATCTCTCCATTAGGATAGAAAAAGAGCAAGGACAGTGCACGTTTCATGTTCTTGAAATTGCTAAAGGACACAAAGTCCTTGGAGGAAATTTAGATGTTTAATTAGCTGAAAGTCTCCTAGTGAAACAATGTCGCCCCAGGAAAGAAGCGCTTCGAGGGGGAACCAACCGGCGCCTCCCACGTGGCAGATCCCTAATGCATCACTCCTTTTCAAGGCGAGTCATCATGACGCGACGCCCCATGATCTCCCATGTAATTAATGCATCAGATAATCTAACGGATGTGACATCTGCCAGCAGTGTTTGAACTCCCAAGGCAACAGACGTCAATGATCTTTTCTTACCGCGTCCTCCCATCGACAGTTTGAATTTGGACTCGAGGGACGACACCGACAAAACAAACCGTAGGTAACCTGGAATGCTCAAGCGCACGGATTGGCACGCAACGCAACAAAAGGAGCAGATTGCCCCTGAAGTGAAATCCGAAAGGCAATAAATAAAAGAAGACGCGTGCAAAAAGATAGAAGAATAAAGGAAAAGACTACTACTTTTATTAATCAAAGTTTTCTTTACAAAGTACAAAGCTTGCGATAGTGAGAGTATAAAGAAGAGAAAGCTACAGCATAGAACAAGAAGTCCAAAAGGGTTGCCCAGGACATTTAGGGCCTTATTAGAGAATGTGATCCACATCAAATCACTTTGTCCGTCACTAGAACTCTGACTGGCCCAGGCATTAGAACCGCCATTGCTAGCCAGACCCTGAGGGCCCGCCCTGAATCCGCAACGACGGCAGAACTAGCACCCTTAACAGCAGTCCCAGTAGGGGCACGGCTATGATGCACTCCCCCTTACTAGGACTCCACCTTCCACCTCCTCTCGAGAAGGCACATAAGATGAACCAGGCGCGGTCAAGGACACCTGCGACGCGCTATCCTGGGGACAAAATGCCCCTAGATAGCTCCATCATGATCCTCCTGCGCACTGGTGATCATAATGGCTATGGGGGAGGCGTGTGATGACGGAAGAGCGGTCGAGCCACCCTTGTTAGCACGAGGAGCATCCACGGTTAGAGCATGAAGATAGCCTTCGGCAGAAGGTTTGGATCTCCAGTAAGTCCATCCAATTCCTTCGAGGATCCCCATCAGAAGGGGGGCAAGCCAAGGATTTCTCATTGTTCCTCTGAAAATCAACTAAGGTATGGATCCCGCCAATTGGAGAACTCCTCTATTTATAGAGGAGCTGGTGACCTGTTCATCTTCAGCGAGGCACCCTGTCCAATGATCTTCAATTGCTAAATAGGAAAGTTTTCATGGTTGGCCAAGATTCTAGCGTGCGAAGCCTTCCATTCAGGGCATTGAGTCTTTATGATGCATTCAGGGAGCCCGCATGATTACCTTGGAAAGGTGCGACTCCAAATAAGGACAAAGTCCAGCACATCTCGAGGAAGGACGCATGGTGACTGACTGGACCCTCGTGGACATGCCAGGCCTCAACTACAAGTCAGCCTAGTCATGGGGGGCTAATGTTTAGTCCAATCCTGATGGAGCCTAGAACTTGCAAGGCCCAATCTAGGAAGTGGAAGCCCAAATTGACTATTCATCCCAGAACTCCAACTAGCCTACGTGATGGGCCAACGCCTACAACCAATCAACGCTCCCTGCAACTCATTAATGCCACTGCAGGTGGCATATGCGAGGCAGCAAGGCGAACCAATGAGAGAAAGATCAAGCCTGCTAGCCGCAGCTTGCGCCGTTCCTTACAGCTGACCAGCCACTCCTCATACAAGAGGCAAACCAAGTGTGGCCAGCAAAACACGATAGTCTCCTCACCGTCACAAAGTGACAACTGACACCACCGATCGCCACCAACAGGTCAACGACTAACGAATCCATACAGAAAGGATTCTCGCGCCGAAAGTTCCACTCCCTAGAGCCTATAAATTTTTTCTCCTTCTTTAGGAGGAGGGATCAATTCCAAATCTGGAATCTGAGTCTGGCATTAAGATGTATAGTTCCACAAGCTCCTACACTCAGACTTACAACCAGCTCTCATCCGCCACAACCTTTCAAAGGCCACCAAAGTTAGCTACCTATCGCGGTGCATACAGGGAGCCAAGCCTCCCACCAACTGCTCATTGAGTTCAACTCTCACATTCATACACTCCCACTGCACACTCATCATATTTCCATTCACCTCTAGGTTTGTGTCTCCCCTTTCCGTTCATTGTAGAATGACACTGATTTGAGCGTCAGAATATTTTCGATGGGAAAAATCTCACCAACCTCTAACCTTTTATTTATTAGTGGTGTTGTGTAGGTTCCAAATTAACAGCGATGGAGACTAGACCCGCTCATGATTATCTCCGGATAACGAGGAATCCGAAAGCTCCCTAATCCGCATGATAATCAGGGACTCGGGACGCAACAACATCCATGACACTCAATAATAGATATAAGACCAAACCAAACAATCCTATTCGGCACCCAAATATATTAATTTGATAATATGCTCATACCAAACTTCTCCATAAAAAAAATATCTATCAAATATCTAACAAGAATGATATAAACCTGTACAATTATCGACACAGATAAAAGGAATCTCCTAGTAATACATATTATAGCTAAATTAACTAAATAAAATCCTTGCATAATCTTCAAAAGAATCAAATATATATCTAACAAATAAGAAAAGTCTTCCAACTTCTTTGTCTAAGATTCTACATGTCAATCTAAGAGCCCACTAATGTGAAAGGTTAGAAAATAGGAAAAATTATGAGTATAATACTCAACAAGTACATATATATGATAATAAACATATGTCCATTAAACATA
>JAODPA010006983.1:0-10402 GCA_025585075.1 Nepenthes mirabilis | reverse complement strand
AATAATTGCATCATATATATAGACAATGCATATGTATATTTAACTAATATATATTTTGGTTAAATATAATTTCTTTCCCATGTATATAAGAAAAACAAGGGGCAGCAAAGTCTTAAGCGCCCCACTCTAGTCCATGAGGTCGGTGGTTCAATACTTGCCCCACGTGAAATAATGGCAATTTTCAATTGGATCTCTTGTGTATGACCCATTCCTAGCACGCGGCCAAATAGAATGGCGTGTGCATCATGAGTGAGGGCTAGGTGCCTAAAACCCAATTTTTTTAAATAGTTACTGCATCAAGACGAATAAAGCGATGCCGTTTTGTTCATCTTTAGTCTTCAACTGGATCATTTTTGACCCATTCGATTAGATTTTGAATCCCGATGAAAATTAAGCCATTTTAACAACAAAATTGTTGTAAAAAATTTCAAAATTGTTATAAATTCAATTTTCTAATGATTTCTAACATTAGTTTTTAACAAAAATTTACAAAAAGCAAACTCATAAGATTTTTGAAAAAATCAGTTAAGTGGGAAAAATTGCAGAAACTGTCAAGGCATAGGCAAATGTCTCTAATATGAAATGTTAGACAAAAATCGATTTATCATATGAAATATTAGTCACTTGTAAATTGAATACGGAAATAAATTGATGACCGAAATGCTAAGCTCCCACCATTGAAGTTAATATCGGTTGCTCGAATTTCTACAGCTTCACCACTTGTTTTGATATCCCAAGCCTTTAATACTTTTTAATGATGGTGTGTAATAAGAATATTTGACTTAGGGATCCAAAAACCAAAACTTCATATATATATATATATGCATTTTCCTTTAAAATGCCTAAGGGGTGGTAACCATTCATGGTGAAAGTAGGTGGTTAGTGGATATCTCAAAATCAAGAAATATGGACCAATAACTGAATATTTTTTTTAACAGAAAAATCAACATATAATCCTATTTTCTAGATGCATTTGTGCATCTTCAGTACGCATACTCTCGAACTAAGTTGTGTTTTGCTGATATGATCCTTTAAAATGGAAAATTTGGGTGATTAACAGCTGATGGACACATAATGTACTTGAATTTAGCTGGCTGTAACTTATTCCATTTTAACGGATGAAAGAACGTGAAATTATCTAAGATAATGGTGGGGCTGAGTGAGACTCAAGATTTTAAAGCATTAGAAATCTCGTGTTGAGGTAAATCCAATGTTGGATATGCATGATTCTACTACCTTGCAGCAAATAGAGCTGGTTTTACTCAATGGGGTGACTCCAAGGTTGACAGTTACCTGTTCTGTATTGTATTGCTGGAGAAGTCTTTGAGTTCGGTGTGTATACTTTTAAGAGTAAGTATTGTTGTTGTCGGGTTGGTAACTTATGTGTCCCAAGAAAAATTGTGGTGTAAGCATAATTGTTCCTGTGGTGGGAGATTTTAATTGAGGCATGCCTGCCAATGTCATATTGTTGCGTTTAATTTTGCACACACACTCTCTCTCTTGTTCAGAATCTTACTTCCACATAAAATGGCCATTTTCATGGTTCCTTGTTAATAATTTTCTGTTCAGCACATCTGGAGGCAATGTGTTGAATATCCTAGCAACCCCTTAAATTGTATAATACCTGACTGTATTAGTTGTATGTAGAATGTAGGAAAGAATGGTGATTCTAAAAGCTAGAATTTTTTATACGACAGCAGTTGCAGTAATCAGGAATTTTATGGTTTAATCTCATCATGTCGTATGATATTCCTTGCCGATGTAATAAACTTTCATAAAAATGTAATATACTTCTTTTATAAAGTCTTCATCATGTGGTTGACTTCAATTTTATAGAAAACATTAGATTGTTTCATGGTAGGATTTCAGGCTTCACCTGATTTGGGACATGATTTTCTTGTAGGATACCTTGGAATGGGAAACAAGATAATTTGATTGACAGGTACGTTTTGTTTTTTAGTTTCTGTTCCATTTTGTGGATGGTGTAATTTTGGCTTCTTGTTAGTGGCTATTGGCTCTCCACTCATAAACTTTTGTTTTTACTAGATTTGATGGTCGAGCACTTCTTGATTTTATCCGTGATTCTGATTCCCGTCGTTTTCGGGTGCAAGAAAAGACAGAGGAGGAAGAAGAATTAGAAGAGTTTGTTAATTTTGAGCGTTATCGGGATTTAATTAAGCACCGGCGTAGAGGATGTCGGTACTTTTTAGATATCTTTGACATGTGCTACTTTGACTGATATTTTCAGACACATTTCCTCTTTTATTCATGCTCTATTCCACAGAACACTATGAATAAAAGACAATGCATCTTACTTCATTTGTGCTACATAGCAAGAAGTTCTTATCATGAACTTTTACCATCTAAGCACTTTTTATCAACAGTTATGGATGAGGAGGGTCTGCAGCATGTAAATCAAGTTATGGAAGCAAAAGTTGCTTTGCCATTTACATTAGACAGGTTTGTATATCCACTTTGTAAACTTATTGACCTTTAGTCTGATTCAGCTGACTGTAAAAGCTTTTGGGTTGCTCTCTCTCTCTCTCTCTCTCTCTCTCTCTGTGTTCCTGTAATCTTCTCTTTTTTAGTGGGAACAATCAATATAAATTAGTTCTTTTCTATGATATGAATGATCTGCTAGGACCTGATAATTGTCAAGATTATTTTGACTCAATATATGTGATTGACCTGCTCAAATAATATCGCGCATTATTCTTGGATATTTTGGCTTCCTATTTTAATTTTTTTTGTAGAGCCACACAAATTTCCTGTTCTGTTTGTTGGTGGATGTTAACATGAAACTGAAAGATTGTTTATCATTTTATATATTTATTTGTTATCATGCATATATGATCTGAAACCTAAGATCACTCCATTTGTAGTTTGATTGCAAGTATTTCAGGGGTGAGATTATACGTAAGTCTGTTGAATCTCTGGTCCTCCCTTTTCATTGTTTTCTCTCTGCTAGTACACTCTCAAAAATTTCTTGTTTTCAAATTATACTTGCCGTTTCCATGTCTGATAGATTGTCTATTGCCTGTTCTTATCAACCAACTGATTGCCCCCAGCCCTGCTTTTTGGGGGTGGTGATGGGTTGGCTTCATAGCATTTTGGGCATTTTTATTCTCTGTTCTCAGTCATGGTGGATATAGAAGGGAAGGTAATATTGGCATTTGTGCTACATTACCATGTAGATGATTTCTGCAAAGTGTCTCTATTTATATGTGCGGGGGTGTGATACATATTTCATTTTATGAGGACTTTGATTATTGATCAAGTCAATGATGTTTTAGAGTACTTCGGAAATAAAATGGTTGTTGGCTAAATATGTAGATTATCATGACCATACTACCTCTAATTTTCTCTTCGGGATAATATCTTATTCAGGGAAAAATGTAGATGTCTATGGAAGAGCTAGTATAAAAGAAGAAGTGTGTTCTTTTGAATTTTGAAGGAATGAAATAAGAAATCTTCCATGTTGCCTATTGAATATTTTCCAAGCTTGTTTCAGTATTGGAAGCATGTTTTGATTTTTCCCCTGTTTTTGGGTCCTGGTTCTGCTGTCTGTGCCTGAACATGGCACTAGTTTTTTTAATATGCTTTCTGCGTTGCTTGTAAGAATCTTATATTGTCATTTTATTTTCATTATTTTGTTGAGTGCTTATCTTGATTTGTGGCACATCATAGACCTCAGCCATCTGCAAGCAAGGGTTCTTATTCACAGGTCGGGTTCTCATATGATGATGTAAAAGAGGAAGCCATTTCAGATGATGAAGATGACGACGACGATGATGATGAAGAAGAAGATGATGATGAATTCAATAGTGACGATAGCAATGACGAAGGCATGGAATTCATTGCCAAGGAATTTGGGGTGAAGAGATATGGTTGGCTTGTTTATATGGATAAAAAGGTGAAAGAAGAAGAAAGAAGGCAGAAAGAAGTGATTAAAGGCGATCCAGCTATCGTAAGTGTCTCACATGGATGTAGTTGAACAGTGTTGCATCATGAAGTTTATAGATTATAATTGTCCTTCTCCCTCTTTTTTCTGTTGTGTGATGAATTGCTTATAATTTAAAGAGGAAGTTGAGTCGCAAGGAAAGGCGGAAAGCTTCTCAGCTAGAAAGGGAGAGAGAAAGAGAAGCAGCCCGGATTACTGGGACACGTGTTCTTCACCATGATCCTTATCGGTAAAACGTGTAGTAGGACTTTACCTGAAGTTTCTTCTAAGGATCAAAAAAGTGGTCTAATATCAAATATTGATTATTATTGCTGTGTTATGAATGTACAGAGAGGCCAGGCGAAGTCCAACATATGAATCGTATCTTCGTTCCAGAAGGTCTGTTCTTTGTCTAGATACTGTCGCTGCGTTGTTGCGATAAATCTTTTTCGCTTTTGGAGAATTCTATTTAACATTACATGTATTTTAATTATTTTGTAGATCGAGGTCACGGTCACGGTCACATTCCCCATCATATTCTCGGCGTCAAGCCCGCGGTCATTATGATGATGGTCATCGGAGCAAGTCAAAAGCACCTAAGATAGAATATATAACCGAATTTGGGGGCTCTCCTGTCAGAGGTGAACCGAAGCTGGAAGGACTATCTCCCCCACAATCTCCTTCTCACTTGGATGCATCAAACCGGTCGGAGCACTGGACCTTTAAAACTTGCAAAGATATATTTGACAGTCTTTACCTTGCTGCAGCTAACCCCCACATTTTGTCTCGTGGGGCATACTTTGTGGTATATAACATTGTGAGGCTTAGGATACCAGGTTGCCTGGCATGAGGGAAAGGAAGGAAGCTTCCTTATTGAAGTTGAAATTTACCGTGAAAATGGTTTGCATAATCGCATTGGGGTTGGCTACTGAAATTTATCGTTAATGCTTCTGCCTTATTTCCACAGGCCGTCATCTGGTCGCATCCTGGAGGCACTCCATGTTGATCCTGCATCTGGTGTCTCCCTCGACAAAGATAAGAACTTGAAAGTATTAAAGCCACAAACTAGGTCTCTTTCTAATCTGTAATTCTTGCTCAGTGGTAGTTGGTGATGGCTTTTTGCCGTTTTCAATATTATGCTTTCTTTACTTTGCAGCACATCATCGGGATTGGCAAAATTAAGCAAGGGAACCACTGGGGCCCAGTTAAAACAGCAACATGGTGAGAAAAAGGAAACCCCTCAGGAGAGATTGAAAAGGATTATGAGCAAACAGCTCAATAAGCAAAGTATGGCATTTGTCTTTGATAGAGTAGTCAAAACGGTCAACATATCAGTAGGCTTATCTGGCTGTGTATTATCTGGAGGAAAGTCACATTTTTATTTCACTGAAACCGATCTAATTGTTTCCTGCCTGTCCAGTTAAAAAGGATGCTGCCATGGAAATGGCAAAGAAACGAGAGCAAGAGCGTCAGAGGCAGGAAAAGCTGGCAGAAACTACTCGATTGAGTCGTTATAGACGCCGCAGCCGTAGCAGGAGCTATAGTGGGACTCCCCCCAGGTAGGTAGTTTATTATGTTCGCTTCTTTTGTTCTCGGCCGAGAGGCCTTTTGCTTCTCTTCCCCCCCCCCCCCCCCCAAAAAAAAAAAATGTTCTGGTCATTTTGCTCAGTTGGACGGTACTTGTTTACTGCTTTGTTGGGTGGCTTTTGTAAGTATTAGCAGTTTGATTCCTTGAGCTTGAATAGCAAGTGTCTTGACTCTTGAGCTGAATAGTAAGTATTCATCCTATCAGTTTGATTCATGTTTGCTATTTGATTTTTGATTGCCTGTACTGTTTCCTCGTTTGGTTGTAATCTGGGAATGCCTCTGGCAATCAATGGCTCAGAAAATGCCTTTTTCTACTCTTGTTCACATGAGCCCTCTAGGATCCTTACATTTTTATCCTTCATTCTATTCAAAACCTTGAGTAATTAATTTGACTTCTTAGGTGGCTTTACCTTAAATTATTTTGGACCCATCTTATAATGCTAATCATTTTAGTTGTTAGGATGAAATCCTTATCGTTGGGATTATGAGAGGATTTTAACAGTTTCCTGTTCACATTGCCGCTCTGCTGCTGCACTGATTTTTCCAGATCAATGTCATTGTGTTTTTTAATATATTATTTTGTGGGATTTGTCTGTGCATCGTGATCTGTTCTGATTTGCTTGTTGCAGAAGATACCGACACAGCAGAAGTCCGACTAGAGGGAGGAGCTCTCGAAGATACTACTCACGTTCGCATTCCCGATCTCAGTCCAATTCTCGTTCCAACTCTCGCTCTCGTTCTCGCTCTCGCTCCTCTCATTCTCTCTCCTGATCTCCCAGGTTGCGCATTTTCCATGCTGTCTGTTTTTGGTGTTCTTGATTCAAATAAAAGGTGACCAAATCCACACATTTTCAACATAACAGGTTGAGCTGCCATCACCTCGGAAAGATGTGTCCAACTGCTGTGCCTTTGCAGATGTTAGTGCTTTCTATATATCTAAAGAATGTTTAGTGTTTTTGATGGAACGGAGAGTTAATTGTAAGACTTTTTAGTGCTTATTATGATGATTGTTTTGGGAAATGAGTGAAACAGTGGTTCTTCTCATTTGGGTTTTATCGCGTGGCTTTATCAACTAATAGCGCAGCTGTGGGTCATGGATGTAGGATTTCTACTCACAATTTGTTTTATAATCTGGAGGCAATGTGGAGTAAAGCTTTTCATTTGTTGCTCTTATTCTAAATAAGAATAGTATGAAAACTCAAATTCCATACAATTTGATATGCTATGACATGAATTGATCAAGCTTTAGTCGTTTTGACTGGGCTTGGGTAAATCAGAACTTTGTAATTGGATTAGGGTTGGGTTGGAATTATTATATCTCACTTCAAACCGAATTTAATTTGAATAAAGTAGATATAGGTTTTTTAATTGACATGCTTGATCATTATTTTATTGTTTGAAGAACTGTAAAAATAGATATAGTTGAAATTTTTTTCCGAATTTCATATTTTTAGACTTAAATAATGTTTGATGGTTGTATATTTGAATATTTTTTCTGAAAATTGTGTTGATTTAATTGATTAGAATATTATTAGATTGTTATTTATTGGGTAATGAATTCAAAGTATTGTGTAAGGCTTGAGTTTAATTCCTATTATCTAAATCAGATCCATTTTCATTCCTAATTTTCAAGATGGTGGCCGTTCTGAAGCAGCAGCTGCGTTTCTGGTGGTGATCTATATAGCCCAATCTGAGGTGGTGTTTCGTTATCTGTCTTTGATTGTGGAAAAATCCGTGGTTTATAGCTTCTCTTGATTATCATTTAAATAAATTTTGAAAGTTCTGAATTGAAATTTATTTTATGCTTCAAGGTTTATTATTGGATTGGAAGAAGGATCTACACGAAACTGGTGTTTTGTTGCCCTGATAATTTAAAAAGGCTGTGATACATGTAGCTTGCTATAATAATACTTTAGATTATTTTAAAAAGCTATTGAAATTTGTTTTATATTCTGAGGTTTTATAATCAAAAGAAGGATTGATGCATGTTCCATGCACCTCTCCCCCTAATTCGTCCTCTCTCTCTCTCTCTCTCTCTCTGGCACTGCCGGCGGCAATGGCTGCTGACGTCTCCTCCTCCGCTCCCTTTTGGGAATCCTTCCATTAAGGAGGAAGGTATCCTCGTTGTAGAGGAGGACTTGCTTGTCTCACTGGAAATTCTTCAAGGCCCCCTCCGAGAAGCACTCAACCTTGGCGTGCCAGCCTGTTAACAGATATAAGAGTATATTGAAGTGATTAATCAGGTTGAAGGTGGGTGTGACCCATTAGCCCTGAATCCAGCAGCGATCCCTGTGAGCAATCTTGGCCTGGTGGACTGTAGTCCCTTGGAGGTGGCCTCGCACTCGAAGGAGGTGATTTTAAGCTCTGTTAGTGAAATTTCCTGCTCTGTTGCTGGTGTGGTGGGACGGGAGGTGAGTTGCTTTGTCACTGGTGATACCCAGAGCCTTCCTTCAATGGTGACAGGTTTGGTGAGCCTGGTGGTGAGTTGCCATGAAATTGATGGTGCCCAGAGCCATCCTTAGATGATGTTGGATGAGTTCTCCCCTCTTGTTTCGAAGGAGAATGCAAGGGATCTTGCTTTTACTCCTATTCCCCGTCCCATTTAGATTTGGTCAAAAATTGTCCAAGCCGATGATAAGGTTCTGATGTGGCCACCTCTAGAGGTGGCTCAACGTGGGGCAGAAACGTGGAAATGCACATTGGTTGCGTACTTTATTGAGAAGGAAATTCCCTTCCCTACTGTGATGTTGTTGCTTTTAAGTTGTGGGGCAAATTTGGTCTGTCTTGATCACTGGTTAAACTCTAGAGGTTTATACTTTTTCACATTTAATAATGTTGATGGCTTGAGATCGGTGATTGATAGTAGTCCCTGGTTATCTTTTTGAAAAACCTATCCTTCTTATAAACATGGTATGGATTTGTCTAAAAAGAAACATAAGCCTGTGCCCAGTTGGTCTAACATTTTTGGAGTTTTCCTAGAATTCCTCTGGGTAGGGGGGCTTAGTTACACAGCTAGCATGGTGGGAAAATCGATTCATACAGGTGGACAGACTTGAGTGGTTAGAGAGAGTGGAGTTTTGTTTGCATTTGTTTTGGGATAGGTGTTAAGTGAAGCTACTTGAGGTTGTCTCGGCGGTTATTGAGTGTGACACTGAGGAGGTGGTCAGAGTAGAGGAACAACAGTAACAATTTTTATTTCCGATTGTGCTTTTTCGGACATGAGGGCATCTTGTCCTTCCCAACCTAAACAGGTGTACAAGACCAGTGAAGCAGTGCCGGAAGATTGTTGGGACATGGCTGGTCCATCCTTTGCTCCATTTGATTCGGGGGTGAGAGTAGTTGCAGGCCCTGATGGTTGTCCCAGAGGGATCACTGCCTCGGGGGAGACTGGTTGTACTAACTGCCTCTAATCAATTCGATGTGCTTTGCCCTTGGAGGAGGTGCCTATGGCTAGTATTGCTGTGTTGAGCAGCAGATGTCACAGGAAGCTGCCGGCTAGTGTCTTTGATTTAATTTTGTCGTGTGCCCCTGCCACCTGCACTATTCGCAACACTAGTGCTGGCTCGTCTAAAGAGTTGAAAAACGTGGTTGTCAAAAATAAATGTCGGGGATCTAAAGGAATGTTATCAAATGAAACATTTGGAATGTGAGAATGTTAGGGGTTTCAAAGCACCTGAAAAGGCCTGTGAGTGAGAGTTTATCAAGTCTGCTAGACTTCACATTTGTGGATTGGTTGAAACTAAGGTCCATAGTTCAAAAGCTACACCTATTGCTTAATCTGTTGCGTGTAGTTGGAAGTGGTGAATGAATTATTGTAGTACCCAAAGTGGTAGTATTTGGATTGGCCGGGATAACTTTAGTCGATTTCGTTGCTCCTGAATTTTATGTGCAAATCCCTTCTAGCATTGTCGTGGATGTGGTCAAAGGTACGTCAATCACATTATTGATGAAAGACATGCTCTCTGGATGTAGATGACTATATGACCGCATTAGAAAAGTAGTTTCAAATTTAATCACTTCATTTTGAATCATTCTAAATTTTATAAATTCGTGGCTTACTCATGGAATGTGAGTCCCTATGTTCCAAGTTATCTCAAAGTTGAAGTGGATCAAGGAGGTGCTTAAGACCATCAACAGTGATACTGGGGACGTTGGGTTTGTTATTGTTTCTGCCAATGGTGCCTCAGAGGAGGCCATGCAAGGGGCTTCCTTTTGGCTCACTGTCATATCAATTGATTGTTTGGCGAGGGAGGCTTTGAGAGAGACGCTCTGTATGGTGGAGGGTTTTTTAAAACAAAGAGCCAATCTTAGGTGGCTAAATAAGAATAATAGATGCTCGAGCTACTTCTTTTTTTTTAAAAAAAAAACCATCAAATAGAAGTAGAATAGTAGGAGAATTTGTTCTCATTCCAAGGAGGAGGTCTCTAATACTTCATTTGATGAGGAGTCTTGTAATGTTATTTTCGATTACTTTTCTAAGTTGCTAAGGAGTCAAGCAAATTGATAACTAGTCGATCCGGTGGCACTGAGACCCTTCATTTTGAATTCAGTGATAGGCAACCTTTTACCGTGTCTTTTGGCCTTACCTTCCCACGATGAAATTCGATCGATTGTGTTTAGCTTTGATGACTCTAAGGCTCTAAGGCCAAACAGGCTTATTGCTCTCTTCAAAAGCTTGACATATTTGGGATAATATCCTTCTCGCTCAAAAACTATTATTCTATGAGTATTACTTGAATAAAAGTTTTAATGAATGTGCCATGAAAATTAACTTCATAAAAATTTATTGTGATATTCGGATATTTTCGATGATAAAATTATAAATTAAATCGGATAAATATAATTTTTAATGTGTGAATAAAATATTAGTGTGTC
>JAODPA010006972.1:0-13814 GCA_025585075.1 Nepenthes mirabilis | reverse complement strand
AAAGGATTAATCTATTATAAAATTTTTGGCTTCTGTGGTACTCCTGTAAGATATCGAAATCCGATGTATTTTATAAATGCAATAAATAAATATTTTTTTAGTGTAGCTTTTTTTTTTCTATCGTAAATAAACCCTAAATTAATGAAATTTTCGTAACTGCGAAATCTCCCTTCCGCGCCTTGGCTCTGACTCCCACTTGCTTCGCCGGTCGCTCTACCCCGGTGACGGTTACTCTTCGAAATGGCAGATTTCAAAGCTGGTCATCGACAACCTACGCCTGATAATCTGTTGAATTCAACACACGCAGGTAATTATGTTTTCTTTTTCTAGATTTTTTGTTTTGTTCTGATTCCCCTAGAACCTTAGATTTGTGCGCATTCTGATTTCGAAACCAGAAGAAATGAAACTACTTGATTTTGCGGGTCGATCTATGTTATTTAATATGAAGAACTCAACATTGATCGATGGCGACTTTAAAATGAACTCCGTTTGAGATTTTAGGCTTCTCAGTTGTTTGAGACTAGAGCCTCTGTTGTCTTTTCAGCTAATTGAGTATCCTGGAGCTACTGATATTCAATCACTGAAAACTTTGAAAGGTAGGCCTGAAATGATCTTATTACTATTTTGATATCCAACTGTAGATGCAGCATAATCCAATACGACTAAGGCTCCGTTTTGTTGGACGGAAAACACTGTCAGGGAACACGTTTTCCTCTTCGTCCGCTGTTTAGTATGTGTTATGGATGCGGCTAATAATACACCAACCGGTCGTCTGATTTCAAGGAATGCAAGGCTATTCTAACAACCACTAAAATTTCGGGACTATATTTAAGCACATCTGTTAGCAAATTGCTGCGCTGTACATTGCTGAGCTTATATTTTATATTTTATACTTTCTATTTTATTTTTTTAACATAACAGACTGCTGTTATGTTTATATATATATGGCCATACGGTTACAGGAAGAGAAGGAATATACTTCTGTTTTCTATCATCCCCCGGTGCACGTCTCTCTCTCTGTCAGAACTCCCATTCCAGAACTCTCTTCCCCCTTTTGTTCCCTTCTTCTCTTTCAATTTCTGGCTACTGCGATTGTTGCATGCATCAATTTGGTGCTCTCATTGAGACATGGCAAAGGGCACGATGATCCAATACAAGGCTCTAGAAGAATTCATCCTTGGGATTTCAAAGGAGTTGAAAGAGGTCATCACGACCGTACAACATGCAGAAGTTATCGCCAAAAATGCCCCCACCACTGAACATATTTAGCAATCCCTTACCGAAATCCTTCACTTGTTAATCCGAATCGAATGACAACCATTATCGTCAGCGAATCACCCTTTGCTTCCAACCCCCTCATCGTCCACGGCTTCTCCAACTATGATTTCCCATCCACCAACCCAAACCCTACCAATAATGCTACTGTTGCAGCTAGATGTACAAATCTCTCCCCACCCTTGCTTGCCCAAACACGAAATTCCCTTTTTTTCTAGTGACAACGTGATTAGTTGGTTATTCTAGATCGAATGCTTCTTTTTATACCACAGCACGCTACCAGAATAAAAATTAACCATCGCCGCCTTCTACATGACTGGGCCGCACTTCAATAGTATCAATGGATGCATGCTACATGATAGCTTTCACCATGGGAAATCTTCTCTAGAGATCTAGAACTTCAATTCGGGCCTTCGTCCTACTTAAATCACGAAACTACTCTGTATAAACCTCGTTAGACCACTATTTTTGTAGCTTACGTGGCTGAATTCGAGTCTCACTCTACTCGTACTTCAAGTCTGACTTCTACTAATCTTTTGAATTGTTTCACATCTGGGCTACTTGATGGTATACGACGAGAATTACTATTGCTGAAACCCATATCATTGTCGAAAGCAATTGGCATGGCCAAGTTAATGGAGGAAAAAATTGATATAGGTCGATTCAATTCCTATCCTCCACCACTCACCAAGCCATCAACTAACACCATATCAACTTTGCCAAAAAACCCCTCCCCTCAAAGCCTTCCACCTAAGTTACCAATAAAAAAATTAACCGCCGCAGAAATGGCGTCACGTTGAGAGCGTGGGTTGTGTTTTAATTATGATGAACGTTTCACACCGGGCCACTAGTGTAAACCTCCACAGTTCTTATGTATGATAGCCGATGCGGACGACCCTGTTTAGATGATAGCACAAATTTCAGAGGCCAACTCTACTAACCATGAATTTCCATCTGAACTTCTTTAAGGGGCCACTCCCTTGTCTCCAACGCTAGACACCACTCTAACTATCTTTCTTCATGCATTGGAAGGCCATTTTGTTCCTTCCACTTTGAGGCTATAGGGATTGATTTCCGGCCATTCGGTGGTTATATTGGTGGACAGTGGCCTTACGCACAATTTCTTACAAACTCGTTTGGCCAAATATTTGGGGCTTTCAATAGAATCTTCTTATCATCTTAATGTCATGGTTGGTAATGGGGATTCTTTGCATTGTGAAGGGTCGTGCATTAATGTTTTGATCCCTTTGGGTTCCTCTAAATTTAATGTGGACCTCTATTTATTGCAGATTTATGGAGTAGATATGGTGTTTGGAGTAAAGTGGTTGGCGTCTATTGGACCGGTGCTATTTGATTATAAGACTCTATGGGTTGCAAAAAGTTACCATTTCCACCATAACGTTAGGCCAACTTAGGTGTAGTGAGCTAAACAATTCAGTTGTCACCAATTTCTAGTTGACAATTACCCCAGTCATGGAGTCTCCTCGGGAAGACAATTCAATTGATCCTTCTTCTCAACTCCATTTCCATTATGATGTCAACCCCACTATCACTACCACTCTTTGCAGCATTTTCTCTTCTTTTGTAGATATATTCATGGTTCCTCACGGATTATCCCCTCAACACTCTATGGACCACTGAATTCCCTTAAAACCTAATACTCTGCTTGTAAATGTTAAATTATACTGTTACTCGTATTTTCAGAAGGCAAAAATGGAGAAGCTGATCCAAGAGATGCTTGAAGAAGGGATCATTTGGTCCAGCACAAGTCCTTTCTCTTCATTGGTTCTACTTGTGTAAAAGAAGGATGGTAGCTGGTGCTTTTGTGTCGATTGTCTCGCTCTCAACACAATGACGATCAAGGATAGATTCCCCATACCAACAGTAGATGAATTATTGGATGAATTACATGGTGCTCGAGTCTTTTCTAAACTAGATTTGCGGGTTGGTTACCACCAAATGCGGGTTCATGCCGAGGATGTACACAAGATGGCCTTTTGAACCCACGAGGGACATTATGAATTCCTAGTTATGCCCTTCAGCTTATCTAATCCCCCTCCCCCATACCAACAGTAGATGAATGCTTTTTTTCGTCTAGTGCTGTGGAAATTTGTGTTAGTCTTTTTTGATGACATCTTGGTGTACAGCCCTTCTTGGAAGAAGCACTTCCACCATCTTACTCGAGTCCTACAAATTCTGCGGGACAATTTTTTCTATGCTAGGCAATCGAAGTGTGAATTTGGACGAACTTCATTGTCTTATTTGGGCCATATTATGTTTGGATAGGGAGTGGCAGTAGATCCCACCAATATCGATGCAGTACAATGTTGGCCTACACCTGCCAATCTCAAGCAATTGCAGGGATTTCTTGGGCTAGCAGGGTATTATAGGTGGTTGTCGCCCGCTTTGCTTAGATTTCAGCGCCACTTATGCAATTGTTGCAGAAGAATGCCTTTGTATGGTCCTGTGAAGCTGAGACGACTTTTAATTCTCTCAAGACTGCCCTCACTACCACCATTGTTCTAGCCTTACTGAATTTCTCTAAACCTTTTGTCATCCAAGCTGATGCATCTGGAAATAGTGTTGGCGTTGTGCACATGCAGTCGGGGCAACCCATAGCCTTTTTTAGCAGACAACACTGCCCAAGGCTGCAAGTCTCCTCCACTTACCTTAGGGTTTTCTATGCTTTCAACGAAGTTGTGAAGAAATGGTGTATCTCTTGGGTACTAAATTTACTATGCAAACTGATCATCAGCCTCTTAAAGCATTGGTAAACCAATCCATCCACACCCCTGATTAGCAATGCTGGATCACTAAGTTAATGGGGTTGGATTTTGGAATTGTCTACCGGCCAGGGCGAGAGAATGGCCTTACTGATGCCCTGTCTCGACTACCTGAAGGTTCCTTTTACGCTATACATGCCGTATCAAAGCCCGTGATGATATTATTGACTGCTCTTCGCAATTTTTACGTACGACATCTAGTTTCAACTAGCTTAGTCATCTCATTTCAAGAATGTCCAGGAGACTTTGAGTATTACACACTGCAGGATGGCTTGATTTTCTATGAGAATAGAATTTGGGTTCCAATTGACTTGGTTTTGCAGGATTTAATATTATAAGAGTACTATAATTTTCCCTTGGGAGGCCATGCTGGATTTCAACGCACACTAGCCAGAATAGCTGCCACCTTTTATTGGCCTCAAACGCGGAAGGAGATTCGTGATTATGTATCGAAGTGTGCTGTTTGCCGGCAAGTGAAGACACTTAACTTGTCTCCTCAAGGATTGCTACAACTGCTCTCCATCCCTGGTAAAATTTGGGATTCCTTTTCTATGAACTTCAAAACCCATTTGCCTCCCTCAGGTAAAAAAACGGTGATTTCAGTGGTGGTGGATTGTCTGTCTAAAGATGCTCATTTCTCACCCTTGCGCACTCACTTCATGGTTGCTAGTCTTGTGGAGGTCTTTGTCAAAGATATCTTTCATTTACATAGATTCCCGACTGACATCGTCTTGGATTGGGATCCTGTTTTCATGAGCATCTTCTGGAGAGAGTTTTTTAAGTCCTAGGGCACTATCTTGTTCACAAGTAGCTCCTATCATCGGCAAACAGACGGGCAAACAAAGGTAATTAATCCTTGTTTGGAAGACTATTTGCGATGCTTTGCTGCTGAAAATCCTTCTACATGGGTTACGTATCTGCCATGGGTTGAATGGAGTTATAATACTGCTTGGCACTCTCCTATAAAAATGAGCCCCTTTGAGGCTATGTTCAAGAGATTGCCCTTGTCATTAGTCGACTATGTCCAAGGCACTTCCTCGGTAGCCTCTGTCGACAAATTGTTAACTGATCATTCTAACATCCTTGCCACTCTCAAAGCTAACCTTCAACAGGCTCAGCTACGCACGAAAAATCAGATTGATGCTCATCGAACTAATAAGGAATTTCAGGTAGGCGATTAGGTCTTCGTCAAACTGCAGCCCTCCCGTCAAACTACAGTGGCGCACCAACAATCCAACAAGCTCGCTAAACACTATTATGGACCCTTTTGTATATTGGACTGGATGGGATCAATTGCATATCGTCTGAATTTGTTGGCTCATTCAAAAATTCATAATGTCTTCCATGTATCCGTACTTAAAAAATGCCATGGCGACCCTGCTGGCCAGCACGCTGATCTGCTGACCGAAGCATGTGGTTTGCAGCCACTAGTGTATCCTACACAGATTCTTGGCTTCTGAAAAGTTTTACAGCATGGTAAATTTGTTCCCCAATTACTTGTCCAATGGGATTCTCACGCCCCCGTAGACGCTACTTGGGACCTCGCTGCTGAATTTATTCAAGATTTTTTTATATTCAATATTGAGGATAAGGTTCTTATTGATGAAGACAGCAATGTTATAAGCCTCATTGATGTGGCTAACAATACACCAACCGGTCGTCTGATTTCAAGGAGTGCAAGGCTAATCCAACAACCACTAAAATTTTGGGATTACATTTAAGCACATCTGTTAACAAATTGCTGCGCTTTACATTGCTGAGCTGATATTTTATGTCTTATACTTTCTATTTTATTTTATTTAGCATAATAGACTGCTGTTATGTTTATATATATATATGGCCATACAGTTACAAGAAGAGAAGGAATATACTTTTGTTTTCTATTTTGTATTCGATTTACAAATGACTAATAATTCATATGGTACATTGATTTTCGTCTAATATGGTGGTGTTATGGTGGTGGGGTTGGTGGTAGTAGGAGGCGTGTTATGTTAAAAGTTCAATTATTTTGTCAGTCATTATCTTTTACTTTCCGCTATTTTTAGTTGATCCTTTAATTATATTAAGTTGGTGAGTCAGATATTATTTTCCCTATCTTTTGCATGTTTATGTAACTTAGATGTATCCCATTGTAATTGATTCATAGAACTAGAATTCTGAAATAAGATCTCTTAGGAATTCTACGCTTCTTTGGTTTGGCTCGTGTACTTTATTTTCTTTATTGGTTAACGCGTCCCTAGCAGTTGTATGCTCTTCGTGGTATCAAAGACTATCCGCCATGACTGCCAGTGAACATGTCTGAGAAACTGGAAGTACTTCAACTTCTATTTTTGCGACTTTTTTTTTTGTGATTATTCATTCAACCCTTATTTTCTTCCTAATGAAGATAATCCTGGAATCCACTTGGCCTCTTGGGTTCTCAACGAATAGAACTATCTATCCTGGAGTAAATCTACGCTTATGGTCTTGAGTGCTAAGCACTAGGTCATTTTTGCTGATGGAAGTCTAGCACAACCATTGGATGTCTGATCTTCTATACGGTCCATGGAAGAGATGCAACAACATTGTTGCTTCTTGGATTCTGAGCTTTGTCTCAAAAGGAACTAACACAATGTTTGATCCATATGGAGTCAGCTTATGAAATATGGATTGATTACAAGCAAAGGTTTTGTAAGGAAATGGACCAAGGATCTATAAACTTCAAAAGGCTATATAGCCAATCTCTCAAAGCAATCACTTGGTTTGTACCTACTATAAAAAACTAAAAGGTTTCTGGGATGAATTGGCAAATTACAGACCAAAACTTGTGTGTTCTTTTAATACCTATAAAACTGGATTAAATTATCAGTCCTAGGAATATGTACTCCAATTCTTAATGGGACTTGATTATGCATATTCACATTTTAGAGGACAAATTCTGCCAATGGATCCTATGCCACCTGTGAATAAGGTGTTTTCTTTCGTATTGCAAGCTGAAAGTCAAAGGGAGATTGCTTCTGCCTCTTAACAAGCATCTGAACCAGCAGCCCTTGCCAGCGAAGTTTTTAATCAGAGCTCTCAATTTCAACCGTCTGCAAACAGGCATGGATCAAAACAACAAAACTATGTCCAAGGAAATAGAAGAGATAGACAGATTTGTAGCTATTATGGCATTGATAAGTGCTACAAACTCCATGGTTTTCCACTGAGCTTTCATTATGCCAAAGGAAACAAATCAGCAAATCAGGTCTCCTTCCGAGGAGACGTAGACCAGTTCACCAGTGCTAGTGGAGTCTCTTTCTTTCTAGAGCGATGGCAATAACTTCTTTCTTTCCTCAAATTGCAACTAGACAGCAAGCAAGATGCAGATGCAATCAGGCAAATACCATTCATCTATTCCTCTATATTCAGAACCCTCCTCCATATTGTTCTCAGGTACATCCTGTGAGTTTCTTTTGTTGAGATCAAAATTTCACTCCATGGATTATTGATACAAGGGCCACTGATTTTATATTTGCCCAACCTCCTATGTTGATCCTCCTTTTACTACTGCACACACCTCTATAAAACTTCCAAATGGGATGATGTGTCCTGTTACAAATGTTGGTAATGTCAGACTATAAAATGACTTGACATTAAATAATGCTCTATGTGTACCTTCCTTCAAAGTCAACACGATTTCTACATGTAAGCCAACATCTTGTTTCAATTATTGCTTGTTTTTCTTGTCAAACATGCCTTTTATCTGGAATCTGCACAAATGAAGGTGGATTGGATTGGGGATGCTTAAAGATGGTCTTTACTATCTTCAGCAACATAGTGGTCAAGATGCAATTGATAATCAGTTTTAGGTTCCTTTTTCCAATACCATTTTGTTCCAAGAAAAGATTGGTCTTTGGCATTATAGGCTGGAACATTTGTCCAATTCCAGAATAGCTGTTTTGAATAAAACAGTGGCCAATTTATCTTCTCATTTTGAAAATTTCTGTTGTACTGTATACCCCTTGGCAAAAAGAACATCATTTATCTTTTCCACCAAGTAATAATGCTTCTACTTATGTTTTGCAACTAATACATTGTGATATTTGGGGTTCCCTATCTACTATTTCTAGGGATGGCTACAAATACTACCTCATTATATTAGATGATTTTAGTAAAGGCAGTTGAGTATACTTGATGTATTCTAATTCCTAAAAAGGCTCTTTGATTCAAAATTTCTGTACGTTGGTGGAATTTAAGTTTAATACCAAATTTAAAAGCATCAGATCTGATAATAGAGCATTACTTGACCTTAAGTCCTCCTTTGCCTCCAAAGAAATCATGTACCGACTCACTTATGTTGACACTCCATAACAAAATGGGATTGTTGAATGCAAGCATCCACACGTTCTTAATGTTACTTGAGCATTAAGATTTTAGGCAAAATTGCCCGTTGTTTTCTGTAGTTACTGTATCCTTACAGCCTCATATCTCATAAATTGGATCTTAAGCCCATATATTTACATCATAAGTCACTACATGAGATCCTCTATTCAGAACCACCTTTGTACTCACGTCTATGAGTCTTCAGTTGCCTTTGCCATGTTTCTACACTTAAAAGAAATTGCATAAAGTTTGATCCTAGAGCTAAGTCATGTATTTCTTGGTTGTCCCCATGGTGTGATGACATACAAGGTACATGTGATGCGGATATCGTGAATATTTCAAATTAGAAGAGATTTGATTTTATTTGATTAGAAAATATTTTATTTTATTTAATTTTATNAGAATCATAACTCTATTATTTAAGATATTATTGATGAATTGAATGAAATTTGAGTGATTGTGATTTTCTTCTCTCTATTAATTTCTACTTCTCTTCTCTTTATTTCTCTTCTTCCTGTTTCTTCCCTTTCTTCCAATTTCTTCTCTTTTTCCTTCACCTACTTTCCCCCTTCCCTGCATCAACATGACTTTCAAACTCAAACAGTAATTTTGTCTAGCGATGTGATTTTCCATGAAAATAACTTCCCTTTTCATCCTGTTAGTAATTCTAACGTCCAAGCTCCTTCTTCCCCATATGAAGTCATACCTCATTGATCACACTTGGCCGACATAACTTTCTAAGCTGTCTTGCATACTATTGCTAATCCAGTTTTCCAGTAAAGAACAATGCATATTGAAATCGATTGTCACATTGTCTGGGAGAATTATTGTCAGGAATCATTCGGACCCTTCGTGTTTCCGCAAGCTCTCAACTCGCAGAAATTATGACTAAATTATTACCAAGTGCCAGATTTAGCCAACTCCAAAATGAATGTGCAAAATTTGCACTTGCTTTGTCGAGGGGATTTTGAAAGTTCAATTATTCAGTTAGTCATTTTTTGTTACTTCCCCCCATTTTCTGTTGATTCTGTTACTGACTAAAGTTAGTTAGTTGGATATTATTTTCCTTCTCTTTTGCCTGTGTATATAAATTAGATGTATCTCATTGCAATTGATCCATTGAAATAGAATTCTGAAATAAGATTGCTTAGGAATTCTACACTCATCTGGTCTGGCTCCTGTACTCTGTTTTCTTTCTTGGTAATATTTCCCTTGAAGTTGTATTTTCTTCATTTTATGGTGATCATATTGGAATTGGAAAACAAATTCGCAGGTTTTTATTATACCAATTTATTAAAATATCTTCGAAGGAAAGTATTTTGCTTTTCAGCCAAACAATAGGAAATATGAAGATTACTATTGTTTCATGGGAAATTTTTTCCACTATGCCAAAATAAATGGAACCTAATAGAAAGAATTATTGACTGGTTTAGTGAGTGAAACTTAACGTATAGAGCAATCACTATATGAGCAGTAGTATTTAAGGTCAGGACTGTGATTTAATTCAATCGTTTCATTATCTTTGTGACTTATGTACCATTGCCAAAATTGTTAATTAATGGAGTGAATTGATGCTTAAATGGGTGTCTATATCTTTTTTTCTGTTTAACAAAGCCTACAGGATATAGACCAAGCAACAGATAACCTTCACTTTGTAGTTCCTTGCAATAATTAACTTTATTCACAAAACCAGGACCAGATTTTCCATAAGATTTATTGAATTGTAAACTTTTTATTATTAGTCATGGCATTATTAAGTTTGGATGGGCTGCCGTGTTCATCAAAAGGAAAAGCATAAACTTATTGCAAGTCATAGTTTCTATGTTGCTAATGACACTGCTATTGCTGTGATCTTGATATGAGCAAATAATAATAATGATGTTAGAATAAAATTTATCCAAATCAAGGTCCAACAATTAAAATTGGGTCAGATTTTATATATTAAAACCGTGAGTAAAATATTCAGATATGAATAGGGTGGTCCCAGGAATGGCCCAATTATCCCCTTTTGACCCAAACAAATGCTATATCTATTCAATCTATAATTTGCTAGAAGGAAAAGCATCTAACTAAAAACTTGATATACGAATCATAGAATCATACACTTAACTTCATAATAACACATCGGCTCAATTCCAAATTATAGAAACTCAACTTAAATAATATTCAATACAATAAATTTGAGACAAACCCAAAATACTACAATTAAATTCCTAACCAAATTCTTTTAATGGTCATTTGTCCAATCTTGTAAAAATTCAATGCCTTCTAATTTGAAAAGGTTTTAAAATACTTCAAATGTGAACCTAATGTCCAACAAAGTTATATAGAATGTATGAATATATATGAGTAAAATAGGCGTAAAGGCTAGTGAATCATCATGATTACATGCGGATATCCAAAATATCCAATTCTCGATAGACATGTTCTAAAACATGATGCACATGAAATGCCCAACATATATGAACATATGAAATATACAAAAGTTCATGAAACATATATGAAAACAAAGGAAACACGAAAAGCTTGAGAATTATGTTAAAACATGTGAAATCTTAAGGACCAATGGCTAGTGACTCACATATTGACTAATCGGATGGCAAATTTTGAATATTATTATGTATATTCCTGATAGCTTGAGGCTAATACACTATTGTTCCAAACTTGTATATGGGCCAGTGTACATTATCTTATAGATAAGATCGAACACCGCTTTCTTTAACCATCTGTGGATGAAAGGCGTGATCTTCAAGTTGCGTAAAGTATACTAGGGCATGTCTGAATATAAACCGTCAATTCTCTTACAATGATTCTTATTTATGTCAAATTAAAAATTCTGCATCATATATTACTTATCAGAAATTTTCTCAAATCGGGGGAAAATAAACTCTCTATTTCATTTCACAAAGCAGAGTTTTAATCAAATATTTGTATAAAAATAACATATAAAATCAAATACTCAAAGATATCATGATTTTCTTAACAATGCTTTAAATGTAAACATAAATATTTAAAAAAGTTTGAATCTTCTTTAAATGTAGACATGCATGCAATTGATATTCAAAGGGGACAAAAAAGGGGTGACATGCATATATATTTAAACTGTAATTAGAAGAAAAATTAAAATATTTTAACAATAGATCAATGAATAGGTTTAGATGTATTTGCTTTAAATCAAAATTTTTTTCTATTTGACACAATAGCCTTAAAATCACATTCTTTCACCTTCTTTCTCATCTTCTTTCTCTTACTTCTCCCTCGGAATCAGCTGAAAATGCACAGATAAAATCACAAATGTCCTTAGATGTACAGATCGGTTTACATGCACCAATCATGTGCTCATCAAGTGTAGAGACTAAGAACATGCATGCATGAGCGCACAAAAGTCACGCATGAGTGCCACGCTCATTGCTAAACCAAGCGCATGCGCGTACGAGCATGCATTTGTTATAGTAAGTATTATCAAAATATGCAATTATTATCAAAATTAATCCAATGCCTAACAATTATGACTTTGTAAGTATAAATTGAGGATTTGGGTGTTATAATAATGCCTATCATTTGTTCCCCAACAATGGTAAACTAGCCAATGATTTTCTGTTGATGTGCAGGCTGTGCTGGAGTTTGTATGATGAGCAACAAGTGGAGAGATGAGCAACACCCATCGTTTATCAACTTTATTACCTCTTTCCTCAGCGCAAATTCTTTTCGGCTTAATTTTGTCCCGATTGCCCCAGTATTTTCCTTCCTTTATTGCATGTGTTATGGGCCATTTCTTCTTGGCTTAATTTGACTTCATTTTTTTCATCTGCAGGACTTTATTTTCAACTGCGGGGGTCTGTCTGTGGCTTTTGTATTTGTGACAAACTGGGATTGTGCCAGCACCTCACTGATTTATAGCAGGTTATGGATTGGCTCTTTCTTAATCTCTTCTTCATTATGCACTCTCTGACTGCAACATATTTCCATATAGAACAATCAAACTCAAGGAGCAGTTTGCAAATCTCTATGTTGTCATCACCGTCCCAACCCAGGAGCAAAATGATTCATTTGTTCGATCATACTTAAAGTAACGTTAATCCATTCAGCATTCTTATTTCATTCTGTCGTCACGACTTGTTTTGATTATGAAGAAACTGGTGACCCTGCTGTTTTCTGAAGGTCTGGAATTGATATTGGAAGACCCACATTTGTGCCAGTTAAAGACTTGGAGATGGGATTTGAGAAAGCTGTAAAAATTGCTCATGCTCGAGGGGGTAAAAGTTTTTCCCTGATGTTCATATTTCAAATTAGTTATCCTGCCCTCTTACCCTGCACGCCAATGATGCTAGTGTGCAAGCGGCAAGATGCTTTGAACAGGATGAAAGCTGAGGTTGGTTGTTCTCTCTCTATAACTATGCATTCAGACTTTCTAAGGAATAAGCGTATTTGTTTCTTCTGCCATTTCTCTGAAGAGGAAGCGATCAGTGCATGGGATGGATGCTTTTCTTAGAGTATTGACTTCCATTCCCAGCTTGGACAACCATGATGCGAATTCGGTGATATGACTATCTATATGTTCAATTCTCTTTCTCGTGTTACAGGATTGCATGTTGGTATATTACTATCTTGCTGTTTCAGCGCATGAGAATAGCGAAAGAGCATTGGTGCACTGCTAACAGCTGCGCTAACTTCTTGGATGTGCTGCTCTGTCCAGCTTAATCAAGCTATTGGGTCAATTGAAGCAATAGCCAGAGCACCAAAGGACTGCCTTTTAGAAAACACCGACCTTTCAGCTGACAAGGCAGAGATGATAACCAGATTCTTTAGAGATCCCAAATTCTACCTCAGCCCCAAAATCAATTGACCGGTGATACCTCAGCTCCCCGAGTACCTGCAGTGTTCTTAACATGCATGAATTCATTGTCGCTGGCCAATTTTCTGGTAACCTTTCTGGAAATTTCTACACTTCTCTGTAAGCAATACTTTTAGCATCTTGGAGTTCTGGAACAAGAATTGGATTTTGTTAGACCATATGTTTCTGAGAATTCCATGATACATAACCACCTCAATTTTTAGTAGCTTCTTTTTTTATTTTTTTATGACCATGTCTATTCCGACCATATCAGAAACTTGTCTATTTCTAGAGTTACGTTTATCAACAATTATTAGCGGTACGTACCTCATTCCTGTTAAGACAAGAAATTTTAACAATGCTATTTTACTTAAAACCCGGCTTAAAATTATTTTAAAAAGTTTATTTGGACTTAACTCAATAAGCTGAAGCTGTATTTGTTTTGTATTTAGACCAATCCAAAATATTATCCTGATTTCGATGTCAAGGGTTTGTTGGTGAAATTAATCATTTAGATAGTATATCTAATTCAAATCTGTTTTATGGAAAGAAATTCTTATAAATCCAATGAACATATA
>JAODPA010006961.1:0-13813 GCA_025585075.1 Nepenthes mirabilis | reverse complement strand
GGCATGCGGTGGTTGTGGAGAGGTTGTGATTGTCGTGGATGAGGCCACAGCGGTCGTGGGTTGAGGCTGCGGCGGCGTTGGTGAGGAAATCGATGCCGAAAGAGTCGATGGCGGCCATTTGGGGTGGTAGCGGCGACATCGATGGTCGCAGTGGTGAGCTATGGCATGGCGTAGGCTGAGTCGGTGGTGGCGTGGTGCGAAGGAGAGAAGTCGCTCGATGAGAGAGAGGAGGCGACAGCGTAGCAGCTTCGGCGTCGACGCCGGCTGGGTGAGGCCAAGGAGGCCGGCGACGGTCACATGAGGAGCGGTGGTTGAGTAGCGGCAGAGGATCGGCAGCAGCAACGGCAGCGACGCGGTGGCCATGCGCAGTGGAGAGAGGAAGGGCAGCGCGCGGGTGCACGTGAGGTAGGAGAGAGAGGGGCACAAATCAGGTGCTTCGGGACCTTTCTTCAGATTTGCGAAATATAATGTTAAGGTAAGTATTCTCTAACCCTATTCTTGGTCTGATTTAATTTCTGATATATTTTGACTAATGTGGGAGATTTTACTAACATGTATTTTTATATATCCCTAATTTATCAATTGTGTATATGCATGTATATTTTACCAGTTGTGCGGTGATTTTGTACTAGTATTTATGATTTGAAGGGTTTTTGGACACCCGGACAATATATATGATGTTTGTGTATCCATATATTGTGGAACTATGAACCAAACCGTGCGTTGGTTCACATGCACGCTGCCGAGGGCAGGATCACTATGGGACCATGGCGGTCCGAGACCCTAGGGGTCGACTTGTGATTCGAGGCATTGGTTATTTGTGATGCCGCTCCCGACGGGGACGTATATAATAGACTACTTCCGTCAGAAGGAAGGTTGAGATATTTAGTAGCTAACTTGCTCCACTGTGTATTTAATTGAGAACCATCGTAAGAAATTGACGAAAAATTAATATATTTGGACGTCCTGATATATAACTAAAATTTTAGGTTGAACCCAAAGTCGCAAGTGGTAAAACATAATGAGTAAGTTCCTAATCTATGGGAAACAGAGTACATAGATGGCTTTGACCTATTGGCCTAAACTGTAGCCAAACCTTGAGCTGCTGGCTTAAATCGCCGCCAATATAGCCGTGGTTACCGGACGAGGGTAACCCTTCCTCAAGTTGGTATTATTTATCTTTGGTTCTTCAATTTCGTACATACTTTGTATTTCTGCATGTGCTGCGTGGACGACAATTTGAGATACGTGGTTTGGCCCACGGATGGGTGATAGGAATGTCTCGTACGTACTGATGTGATAAACCCGAAACATGTTTTGATTTATGTTTTAGTTCCAGCGGTATTCTCTTGATTTCTGCATTATAAGTTTTAGATCCGAACGATGGTATGTATCCAACACGGATGTGGAGACCGTCGTGATTATGTAATGTGACCTCGGATCATATGATATGATCGTCTACGAGATTTTATCGAATTGTAATTTATATGATTTTGTCCCAGATGGACGAGTTAATACGGACGACGATTTAGTAGGAGACATCTCGATTTTCAGAGATTTCACGGACATTATGTTTTATTTTACGTGATTGCTATGTGATATCCCTACTTCTGATTTATGTGTACTGTTTTATATAATTGTAGATACTTGTTGAGATCTAGGATCATGTTTTCATGTTTTATCCATTCAGACTAATGGCTTGGATACGCTTGTAGAGCTTGGACATTGTCTGATGCGGCAGATCTCTATCGGTGAGTGAAGATATTCATAATGGTTATATTTCTAATCTCGAGGATATATTATGATTTTGTCTATGGCCGAATGAGGGCCTTGATCAATGTATAGAATATGTTTGGAGTTATCACGTTATATTAATGAGTTGTTATAATATTGAATACCTCTCTTGCAATATTTGAATAGCAGGTTGTATATTATGTTTGTCCGAATTTATATCTGATGAAATCTTGTATGGGGTTTATCATATTGGGACATGTATGTGTTCGGATTGTCATGCTCGAGTTGGGTTATTATGATTAATAGAATATATTATTAATTTTATTTTAACCTACGAATATTGTATTCCTGGGTCGTGACATCTGATCTAACTCAAATATCAACTTTTAATGTGTGAATTTTGAGGTTAATTTATGCCAGAAATCAATCAAAATTGCCAATTTTGACAGCAATCACAGGCCAACTTCAATAGTACATACTCCTAATGAGGCAATTAACTTGCATTTCGACCGGACAAATGCACCAAATTGAAGACATTAACAAATAAATGTTGGGTTTTTAGATTATTCAATTGGGAGTTTAGAGTTTATTGGAAATGTTCCTTTTCATTTGTAGAGCTGTTAAAAATTTGGGTGTTGCGTGATGTTTCTTTCGAACTAGAACCTAAGATGTTTTAAAGGTTTTTTGTGCGAGGTTCGTTCAAGTGAAGGATGACTCAGATGAAACAGCACAGTTGATGTGCACACATGCACCGAAAATAATAAAATTTTGAGACATTTATACTTAACACGCGTATGAAGTGTGTACGTGTGCCCGACACGGGTATAAAATATCTTGATATGATTTTAGGGTAATAATCTGAGAGTTTTTAACACAAAAGGAGCAACACGAACAGAAAGAAGACGGAAAAGAGAAAGAAAATATTTCAACATCCAATTCTTGTTCAAGCCTTGGCTATGGGATGCATTACCGATTGACAACTCGTTTTCTTATTGTATTCCACTCTTGTATATTGCTAGATGTGTTTAGGTTAATTTTAATCGGTTATTCATATGAATTGTTGTGAAATACTTTTTGAGGGGGTTGTATAGAACCAAATATTCTTATTAGATATTGCTTGGAGGCTATCCCTTAAATTTTTATTTAATTGAAAAGAATTTTTCATATTAAATCTTAATGTATAGTTTTTACGTTTGGTTGCATATTTTATTTATTAGATAAGAGTGGTTGATGTTTGATAAGGATTCAGGAATACTTTTATCATGTCATGGTATATGTGTTTCGAATCCATACAATAAGGTCATGCATTTGGAAACTAAATATTACCATAGTTAGCCGAATCAATTCGCAAAAACCTTCTAATATTGCATACCGGTGTAATATGTATTGAATTTGATTCTTAAGAGGCATTTGTTTCGGTGTGGCATATTGAGCTAAGCATGCCGGGCAAAGTCCTTGGTGACCAAGGTTTTGATCCATCACATAAGATTGAAACATGAGGCTGAGGAGACAAATGGATACTAACAATCATATGACTAGAAAATAAAAGAGTTTTATGATGGTAATTGGATAAATCATCACTTACATTTGTTGCCAGCCAAAAACTATCAACATAGATAACGACAAAGATGAATTAATGCTTATCATGGTTTGAAATAATAACTGGTATATATTGGTATTGGCTATACGTTAATATTTTCAGATATAGTAATAAAATCACGATATATCATATTATCAGCGATATATTACGATATATTGTCAATATTTTACTATATATAAAACAATATATCTGATATCGATACGCATTCTCTGATATGGTCATAATCGATACCAATACTGATATTTTCATCTATGATACTTATTATAAGATGAATTAGTACTTATAAACGCATATATGGACAGAGAATATTCCACTAACACTAAAGCAAAAATATCGGCTGATATATGTTAATATTGGGGTCTTCTATACTGATACTTTTAAATACCATGATAACATCATAATATATTGCCGTATACGTGATATATCGGTCAATATTTTCTTATCAATTTACAATTTTAAGAAATTTTTTCTAATATTTAGTCGATATCGATATATATTATCCGATATATCTGATATCGATATTACTACAATTAATATCGATACTGATATTTTTATTAATAGTATTACATATTCAATTGTCTTTTTTGGCGCTGCGCACAACCTCAATTGTCTAAGACTACCAAAGCTGCAAAGCCAATGCCCAATGAAACTACAATGGTCCAGTAACCACAAAAGCCACATCGGGCTGAACAAAGGCATCATCATTGTCTGTAACAAATATTCATGATCACCATTGGTCTTTTCATAACTTCTTGAAGACTCCTTGGTCTAGTTTTGATGTTGTGATGCTTCTTTTTTTTTTTAATTTGTTAAGAACCCAATCTTCTATCATAAACGATATTATCCATTCTAGAACACATATAAGATATACAGCCAGTCTAAATGTTAATGGTTATAAAAAATTTAGATGATATGTATTATCCGATAAACTCTAAACTTTAAACTCTAAACCCTAAAAATTGTATTGACCAAAAGATGAAAACCTCTAGAATCAATGTTGGCTATGGGCATAATTATAGCTATATCGACTGCATTTTTTCGATATAACTAGTTATTCGTTACTTAGGCATTGAAATGAAAATTTGCAATGCAATCTAGGACTCTAAGAAACTTGTTCACAAGGAAACAACTTAATGGTGTGTTGTAACTTGAGCAACACCTTGGCAAATTCGAGTCGTGACTAGGGCTTGGGCAATAGCTTGGCATATCGAGTATGTGACTAGAGCATGAGTAGCGGTGCAGTTATGATTTTTTCTTTAGTTTTCTTATTCCTCAATAGATAGCTTGCAAAAGTACTATATAAAGAAATCAAGGGAAGACCTGCAAGGATGTTTGACCTGAACCTGAGTGATTTATTTAAATGGAAATTTGCAATGCAATCTAGGACTCTAAGAAACTTGTTCATAAGGAAACAACCTAATGGTGTGTTGTAACTTGAGCAACTCCTTGGCAAATTCAAGTTGCGACTAAGGCTCGAGCAATAGCTTAGCAGATCGAGTGTGTGATTAGAGCTTGAGTAGCGGTGCAGTTATGATTTTTTTTTTTTTTAGTTCTCTTATTCCCCAATAGATAGCTTGCAAATGTACTATATAAAGAAATCAAGGGAAAACCTGCAAGGAGGTTCGACCCGAACCTGAGTGATTTATTTAAAATAAGCATAAAGTTCGAGTAAAATGAAGCGAAGGTCAAAACTAACAAATGTTAAAGAATTAGCGAATCAGTTGCGGTTATAAATAAAATGCCACTCGAATACAGAGTTAACTTATTCTCCTGAAATATAATGAAGTGTAGCAGTTGACTAGACATCTAAAGATAGAGACAATAGAAATAATCTTCATCGTTGAGAGAAAAATATACCGAATCGTCTTCTAACGTCTCTAAATGACATATTCTGAGAATTGATGACCGAAGGCTCTTAAATTCTGGACCAGTCCAAATATTCAATTGGCTCTCCCAGATTTCACTCTGTAAGTTGCTCAGATTGACTTAGGTTCAAATCAATTGGCACACCACAAGTTATTGGAGCACACCACGAACTATTGGTCAATTTCGTGCCCCTAAAAATGTTTGATTTTTATGTCATTTGTCGTTGAGTTGGTGCCAAGTATTGCACAATCTCTAAGACTTCCTATCATATGGCTTCCTCTGGACTAAAGTAGTTGAAGTTCAATTGCATGGGATCTTGGATAAGGGCTACATTAGGTCCAGCATGCCTCCTTAGGGGTTTCCTTGTATTGTTTCTTACGAAGGTTGGCATGATAAGGCTCCATATTAATTATCGAGATTTTAATAAGGTCACCATCAAGAACACATATGCACTGCAAATGATTGTCAACTTGTTCCGCTTATTGCAAGGTATTTGCATTAAGAGTTGGGGAACACTCTAAGTTTTAGTAATACTTTTTATTCCTAACTGATGGTTAATCTAAATAAATAATTTAGATCTTGAATGATATATTGAGAGGTTGGATTGGGGAGATGGGAGGTAATTGGGATACTTATTTATATTTTTCAAAGTCTGCTTACTACAACAGCTTTCATTTTAACATTGGCTTAACACTTTTCAAGGCATCGTATGGAGCAAATATGGATCACCTTAGAGCTTAAAGAGGTTGGATATCTAAAGCTTATGGGGCTCAAGTTAGTCGATGAGACTACTGAGAAAATTATGATTGACGGATTGATTGATCGTCAGTTACTTAAAATAGACTACGCAAATAAGAGAAGATGCGACTTACAGTTCGAGGTTAGTGTTATAGTTTTCCTCAATCTCCCTTGATAAGGAAGTTCGGAGATTCAAAAAGTTCGGCAAACTAAGCCCGAGTTTATAGGGTCATTCAAGATATTGGCGAAGATCAGAGATCTATTGACTGGCCTTACCTCCAATTTTGTAAGACGTGCATAACTTCTCCCATATCTCTATGTTGCAGATGTATGTCTGTGATACCTCACACGTGGTTGGTCATGAACCATTGCTGATGTGTGAGGTATCAAGAGGTAGTGCAAATATTGGGATTGAGAGATCAGGTCATACGTTCGAAGGTGATTCTACTGATTAATGTTTTATGAAGAATCATTAAGTGGAAGAAGCCACCTGAGTGTGAGACGATTACATCAGAGAGAAGTATCCTCACTTATTCAAGGACAAAATTTCTCTAAGAAGAGGTAAATTACTCTTTGAATTTGATGCTTTTCCGGCCATAATTAGAAGGCTTTGTTATACAACAATTGCACAGTAAGTTCAAAAGTATATGCTCGTAATGCAGCAATTAACTTGCATCTTGGCCTAAAGAATGCACGAAATTGGTAGCATAAAGCAAATATGGTCAAGTAATTGGGAACTAAATATGATAATAGCTAGCCAAATTAATTCGTAGAACCTTCTGATATTGCATATCAGTACACTGCATAGTGAATGTGCATGAGGCTGAAAAGACAAATGGATACTAACACTGACGCATCATGTCATATAAGTAGAAAATAATACAGTTTTATGATGGTAATTAGATAATTCAACACTAACAATTATTACCAGACAAAAACTATAAATGAAATTAAATAACAACTGATATATATTGGTATTAGTCAGACATCTATATTTTCAGATATTATGACAAAATCACAAAATATCGTCTTATCTGTGATATATTATGATATATTCGTCGATACACTCGTGACATATCAAATAATGTTTCTCAATCAGTCACAAAAGTTTGGGACCCGTATGTCCGATATCAATATAAACCCTCCGATATGATCGATATCGATAAGGTGCAACCAATATCGACATCAGTATTTTTCATCCATGTAATTTATTATAAGATGATTCAATTGTTTGGGACTACCAGAGAAGCTTAAAACAATGCCCAGTGAAACTACAATAGCCCCGTAATCACAAAAGCCACATGCTGAACAATAGTATTATCATTGTCTGTAAAAGTTATTCAAGATCACCTTTGGTTGTTCCATAACTTCTTGAAGACTGCTTGATCTAATTTGTATTGTGCTTTCTTCTTTATTCATTCATTAAGAACTCAATCTTCTACCTTGAACCGTATTAACCAATCTAGAACACACACAAGATACGCAGCTTGCCTAAATATTAATGGGTATAAGAAATTCAGATGGCTAAAGCTAAAGAATGAATTAGATAAAAGATGAAAACCTTACGAATTGACATGAGTTATACATATAATTCTAGCTATATTGGAAAAGATTGAGGAAGTAATCTTCAGACGAGCTTTACTTCCAATCTTTTAAAATGAGCATAATTTCTTTCATATCTCCGTGTTGCGGATGTATGTCTATGACGCCTCTCACATGGTAGATCACGAACCATTGTAGATGCAAGAGGATCTATCAAGAGGTGGAGCTAGTGAAAGTGTTGGAATCGAGAGATCAGATCTTACTCTTGAAAGTAATTCTATCGGTTAACGTTCTATGAAGAACCATTTAATGGAAGAAACCACCTAAGAGTGAGATGATTGGATTAAAGAGAAGTATCCTCACCTATTTGAGACTCCAAATAATAAATATTGAGGACAAAATTTTTTTTAAGGAGTGGTAAATGTGATATCCATTCAAAGTGCAAGTCACTATTTGAATTTGATGCTTTTCTGGCCATACTTCTAAGGCTTTGTTATACAACAATTTGGACAACAATCACACAGCCAACTTCCAATTGTATATGCTCCTAATGCAGCAATTAACTTGCAATTTGACCTGACAAATGCATGAAATTGGAAGCATAAAGCAAATAATGTCACATAATTCAAAACTAAATATGATCATAGTTAGCCTAATTAATTCGTAGAACCTTCTGATTTTACATACCGGCATATATCGTACTGAATATAATTTTTAGTCATAATCTCTAATGAAAGAGAAACTTGTCTGCGTGCTGCTTATTGTGCTATGCATGCTGGGCAAGTAATTGGTAACTATGGATTTGATCTATCACACAAGATTGACACATGAGGCTGAAAGGACAAATGGATACTAACACTAACGCATCATGCCATATAACTATAAAATAAAAACAGTTTTATGATGGTAATTAGATAATTCATCACTTACAATTATTGCCGGCCAAAAACAATAAACGAAAATAATGATTAAGTTCAATACTTACCATGGAAGTAAATGGCAACCGATATATATTGGTATCGGCTGAACACCTATATTTTCAGATACCATAACAAAATTATAATATATTATTTTATTAGTGATATATCATGATATATTAACCGATATTTTTGTGATATATCGAACAATATTTCTCAGTCAATTGCAAAAAAGTTTGGGGGCGACATGTCCGATAACAATACATACTATCCAATATGATAGATATCGATATGATCATAACTAATACCAACATAAATATTTTCATCTATGATATTTACTATGAGATGGTTCAATTGTCCGGGAAAACCAAAGAAGCTAAAACAATGCCCAATGAAACTACAATAGCCCCGTAATCACGAAAGCCACATGCTGAACAACAGCATTATCATTATCTGTAAAACTTATTCAAGATCACCTTTGGTTGTTCCATAACTTCTTGAAGACTCCTTGTGCTAGTTTGGTGTAGTGTTTTCTTCTTTATTCATTTATTAAGAACTCAATCTTCTACCTTGAACCGTATTATCCAATCTAGAACACACGCAAAATACGTAGTCTGCATAAATAACGAGTCTAATAAATTTAGGTGGCTAAAATTAAAGAATAAATTGGCTAAAAGATGAAAACTTCTCGAATTAACATGAGTTATATGTATAGTTTTAGCCGTATTGATTGCATCTTTCAATGTAACTAGTTATTCCTTACCTTAGGACCGAAATTTAAATTTGCAACGCAAAATCTAGGACTCTAGGAAACTTTTCTGTGAGGAGGCAATCTAATGGTGCAACGGAAGCTCGAGCGATAGCTTTGCAAAACCCAGATGGATAATTGGAGCTCAATCTATCGGTTGACATATCCAGGTGTGTGATTGGAGCTCGAGTTGCGGTGCAATTATGAATGTTTTTTTATTTTTACAAATATCTTCTTTTTTAAGAGATAACTAGTAGATGTATTACATAAAGAAATTGATGGAAAACTAGCAAGGAAGCATGACCTAAACCTGAGCGATCTATTCATGACCAAAATGCAGCTTAGATAAAACTCAATGGAGGTCTGAAACAATTAATATTAAAGAATCAGTGGATGAGTTGTGATTAGGGATAAAATGTCACTATAACCCATAGCTAGATGGTTTCTCCCAAAATGCATCAGGCACAACAGTTGACTAAACATATATGGATAGAAGAATGTTTTGGTGCTGGCTGCGAGAGCAGTACCAAATTGATGCAAACCTTGAATACTACATATACCTTCAAATAATAAGGGTTAAGATTAGCAAGTGAAACAATACTGGCTAAGCTTCATTGTTGAGAGGGAAACAAACTGGATCCATATAAGGCACCAAAATGACGTGCTAATATAATTTTGTGGTGACTAGAGACACTTAAAGCTTTGGCCATTCCAAATATTTCATTGACCCTTCTTTTCATTGACTCTTCTAGAATTCGCTCTAGAAGTTACTTTGATTGGCTTAGGATCAGATTTATATCTTATTTTTTAGGCTTGTTTATTTAATTATTTGTATTATTTGAGTGCCCATTTGATTTGGAAACATATACATAAACCAGATTGCTGTCCTTGAGTTGGTTCGCATATAATGTGGTGATGAATAAGTGTATCATACCTGGTGATTCCACAAATGTTGAGGCCAAGGAGACAGCATCAAACAAGCTGATCAGAAGCATGCACATGGAAATAATTCCCATAGTAAATTCCTTTATCGTGCAACCGAAGACATATGAAGCCATGGATACACCTACTTCAAGCGCCCCAACTGAGATGGCAAGTCCCTACTTAACAAAACAAGAGATAGCAAGTCTCTCTAACTTGTTTGCAAATAAGCATGACTCTAATTTGAAGACAGTTAAGGAGGACCAAACCACGAATTGTTGGTCAACTTACTGCCCCTAAAATGTTTAATTTTTATGTTATCTTAGGAATAGACTTGCTATCGGCTTATCATTCATTTATAGATTATTTTTGTAAAGAAGTTAAGTTCCCTATTCCTAGTTGTACCCTTTTTTAATTTAAAAGAATTATAGGCAGTGAATCCCCTTTTATCTTAACTTCGTGTGCACATCTTGGTTAAACAATGAATGCTAGGGATTCCTAATTTATGTAACTAATGAGAGTCATAATGGAATAACGGCCGAAGATATCCAAGTGGTAGTGGTATGGGATTTCAACAATATTTTTCCCAAGGGATTGCCATGGCTACAACTAGATAGAGAGGTAAAATTCGCCATTGAGTTGGTGCCAAGTGCTGCATGATCTCTAAGGCTCTCTATCATATGGCTCCTAATAGACTAATGAGTTGAGAGTTCAACTACAAAAGTTGCAAGATAAGGGCTACATGCGGCCCAATTGTCTCCTTGGGGTGGCCGTGTATTGTTTCTTAAGAAGAAGGATGACATGATACGACTCTCTATCAATTATTAGGAGCTTAATAAGGTCACCATTTAGAACTTGTATCAACTATCGATGATTGACTCGTTCGAATAGTAATGAGTTTACCTTCAGAGTCGAGACAAGTCTTAGTTTTAGTACTACTTTTTATCCCTAGACTGATTATCAATCGAAAAGAATAAGTTGGGGAGGATATGATGAGAGTTTTGATCATAAATGGACAATAATTGGGATGTTTATATATCTCTGGCTATGTTCGCATGCAACAATAGTTTCTGACCCAATATTTGCAATGGCATTTATGAGTTGTTGTAAGGGGGAATTGACAATCACTAGTTAGTTACGAGGTCAGAGATTGAAAAGACAAGGGATCCAAGTTAGTCTAGGAGACTACTGGGAATATTAGGATCGTTAGAGATTGATTGTAAGTGGCCTAGAATAGACGAAGAACTATATAAATAAGAGAAGGCGTGACTCAGTGTTAAAAGTTGATGATATGGTATCCCTCAAAGACTCCCTTGCTAAGTAAGTAATAAGATTTGGATATAGAGGCAAGCTAAGCTTGAGATTTATAGGGCCATTGGAGATATTAGCAAAGATTGAGGAATCGGCCTATCGGCTGGCCTTACCTCCAGCCTTGTAAGACTTACATGATTTATTCCATATCTCCATGCTACATATGTATGTCTATGATGCCTCTTACATGGTGGAGGATGACTTACAGCAGATTCAAGAGGACCAATCATATGAGGTTGAGCCAATGCAAGTGTTGGATTGAAGAGATCAGGTTCTACGCTGGAAGGTGATTTCATTTGTCAATACTCTATAGAAGCATCGTTCAACAGAAGGAGCCACCAAGAAGCGAGACAATCATAGAAGCAAGAAGTATTCTCACCTATTCGAGACTTGATGTAATAAATTTTGTGGACAAAATTTCTTTTAAGAAGGGTGTGAATGTGATATCTATTTTTCGAATTTAAATTACTCCTTGATTTTGATACTTTCCTAGCCATGTTTAGAAGGCTTTTATTCACTACATCAATTATATTTTTATTTAAAATTATGCATAATTAATTTGAGTATACTTACTTTGCATAATCTATAAATTTTTTTCAGTATGTGTTAAATGATATTAGGCTACCGCATCATAGGCTACTAGATTTGAATTCTTCTTGATGTCTTAGTGGGTTTTTACCCAATTTGTTCTTCATTTTAGACCAAGTCCATGGAGGAATCTTAGAATCCCTCTCGTGAGAGTAGGAAATAACTTAAAATAACAACATCATTGTGTGTTATTGGAAGATCTCATGAATTTGCAGAAATTGTGACATAAAGAAACTAGAAGTTTGAGAGTTAGTGGAGCACTACTAAATTCTAGCATTGTTAGGTATCTTTATGCATGAAGGGAGGTCGCTAGGGGTCACCAAGTGAGGAGTCAGTGGAGTGGTATTCCAGGTGAGACATGCATGGAAGCAAGGTGTCATTGGTGCAAACTTCCAATGTCTTATAAGGCAGCAAATAAAGCAAACCTCCAAGAGTTGTATAAATAGGCTTATTAGGAGCCACAAACTCCACCACAATCCATCTCAACCAAATTGAGAGTAAGGAGATAAAAGGAGAAAAAGGTTCGGTGAGTTTTTAAATGAAGGTAAAGCCATCTTGAAGAAATCAGGTGATTCTTTATCTTCCTTCTGTCTTATAAGAAATTCATTTGAATGTCAGGGCCACACTTATGAAATCTATGTTGAAAATTATTCCAATTTTTTAGGGTAGCCGAGTGGTACTAATGATGGATTAAGAGATGATAAATTGTAATATTATGGGAAAATGTGTGAAGGAAGCACATTTTAACATATTAAGTTGCTTAAATGAATCATGGAGATTGATGAATTTAATCATATTTCACTGTGATGGTTAAAAGAAGATATTACATGAAATTTCAATAAAATCTTTTGGATGGAGTGTTGATTAAATTGAAGCGGAAATGCGAAAACAAATTTGGCTATTAAGTTGTCAGTTTGAGGCTTCTAGTAGAATTCATGATTACACTAATTTAATTGCAAGATATGTCCAAAATAATCAACATGAGTTTACAACAAAAAAGTTGTAGAGAAATGGTGATAAAACTAATAGTCAAGTGGTGATAGAGCTTAATTTATGAGTGACACGATGACTTAATTGATTATGTGGATAATTTAGGTAAAATGAAAGCCTCAGATTAATTATAATTATAAGATTGACGAGTATTATAAGTTTAAATTAAATGTCATAAATTTTATGTATTAATTGATAGTTGTTGGGATAAATTTAATATAAAATTAATGGGAAAGCCATGGAGCTTGAAATGATCATATTGAGCCTAGCAAAGCTCACATGATTAATTAAAGTATATAATTTCAAAAGTGAAGTTTAGAATTGTGAAATTTTTAAGTGTGAAAATTTTTGACAGTGAAAAAATGTCATCTTTTCATCGTTACTGAAATTATTCATGCATTTGATTATTCTTGAGTTTGGTTTCTAATGGTATTTTTATCATCAACTGTTCATCATGGACAAGCTTAAAACAGTGCACACTATAGAAACCAAAAATAGGAAACCCGAGTGTTCATATAGTGTAGATTAAATTGGACAATGCCCACTTCATTTTGGTGTATGTGTTGATGTGTTGCTATGTTGAATTGTTACTCATATTCTTAATATGAACTATCGTAAGAGAATTAATAAATATTTATAAGTTGAGTAACGATATGTTTAACTGTTTACATATATCAGATGGTATATGATTTATAAGTAGTCCCCACTAGAGGGGAGATAGAAATACATTGACAAATGGTGTTAAATGTATGTATATGTACGAGGTTCTTACTTAGGTAGGTCATGTTTGAATCTCATATAGGTTTATCTCATATTCTTACTTAGTTAAATGTATGTATATTTAACTAGAAAATTTGA
>JAODPA010006950.1:0-13817 GCA_025585075.1 Nepenthes mirabilis | reverse complement strand
CATTTTTTTTTTTAATTTCGTTGCAAAAAAAAAAAAAATTATGAATTGTGAATAAACAGTTATTATGTATGTTTTAAACAAAAATAACATAATTAAAATTGCGTAAGATGTTGGGCAATGCTTATTGTTAATATGTTAAGAGCCAAATATTTACAACAAGGCTAATTAGATATTATTTAGTCTTACTTTTAAATTGTATATGTGATGTTGGTTAATTATCTATGCAAACCATGTATATGCTCTTGGTTAATTATACTCACTTAACTTCTTATACTGCATACGGTGGCTTCCATGAAATTGAATGATTACCTGCATTTTCCAAGCAATTTTCCCCCCCATTTCAATTCGTTCTCATGGAGTATGGTTCGGTGCAGACGCCAAGGTAGATACCAACCACGCAGCGAGTGGTTAGGAGTCACCATGCACGAGTTGAACTAGTTTAATTTGGTGCAGAGGATATGAAATCGCTATCATTAGTTTTTTTTGTCACCTTTGTACATTTTATTACTGTTTTCACGTGATGATCACAACTAAGTTCTTGGGTATGGGTTCTCTCTGGGGAATTGTACGTACGGGAGAGGAAAGATTCCTCTTCCTAAGGGAAAAAAACAGAAGAAAATGCAACTGCGAGTAGCAACGATTTCAAATAGAACTGCTCCGGAGCCCGTCTTGCTGTTCAAGAGGGGCAGACTACATGACACTAAACAGTTAGGCAATTGGATGTTTTTAATGCTCCCATGCCACGAAGCTCTCCACTGTCTACCCATTTTCGATTCGATTCCAAGTCATCCTCTTCCACTCTGCGGCATTTCGATCTGTGGGGCAACAAGAAGGGGGCGTTTGCTCTCATGGGTTCTCTCGGAAGGCTCTCATCTCGGTCTCTTGAAACTGAAATTCCCATCATGGTTAAGGTTAGAGTTCATGAATTTCATAGAAGGAACTCTTTATGGTTGTTATCCTCTGTTGTGGACTCTGCTAAGCGGGAAACTGTAAAGAGGAACAAAAATCTGTTCTGGGGTTTGGTTTCCTCTGCCCCCCCCCCCTCAATTACCATGAGGTTTGTTTGTGTTTTATTTTATTTTATTTTATTTTATTTTTTGCAGATTTTAGAGTTGACTGAGGGTGCTAAGGATGCCATGCCTCTGGGTCAGGTTATAAATTCTACCCATTCCCTTTTTCTTAGTTATTATTAGTTTCCGTGTCAATTGTTCATCTTGGTAGCTCTAGGATTTTGAATATTATACAGTGAGAATTTTGTTTGAATAAGCCGCAATAGCACAAGTGCACAATGCCTAATGATCTTGGAATTTGTGGCAAGTTTAGGATCAATTCCTGATGTAGTCAATTATTTTGGAGATTATAACTCCCTAAGCGCCACAATGGGAATCTGACGAGTTTCCTTTGAGCTTATAAAAAGATCTGAATGGATCAGTTCTAAAAACAAGAGCTCTTCCCTTTCTGTGGGCCTTAATAGGGACAAATGGCCTAAGTGGGCATGGCTATTGGGCAATTAGTCTGCTCTGGAAATTACCAGTGATATCAGAACTGGAATGTGACTATCTGTCCGGGCTTATAGAATTTCCTTTTTGTTTCAAGGTCCTATGAAGTGTTTGCTATGCTTTGAGCTTTGTAGGCCATCTGAAGTGTTTGTTATGTTATGCTTTGAGATTTGTTATCATTAATTTGGGCCTGCAAAGTTGCACCACCTGCCCGTGAGGGAGTATCCGAGATTCATTTTTGACGTGCTGCAACAAGGAGTTACCTATTGAGTGGGGGATATTGTAACTCCCCAAGTTTCACATCTAGTACTTATGCAGTTTATCTTTAGCTTATAAGTATCTATGTAGGCTACTGTTAAAATAATAGCTCTTCCCTTTTGTTGGGGCTAAGTGAGGACGAAGGTTATGAGGGCGTTAGTTGTTGGGCTGGTGGCCTGCGAAGGCATTATAGGTGGTATTAGAGTCAACCTATGATGATGGCGTGTGAGCTTACAGGCTTTCCATCATGTTTTTGTGAGCCCTATGAGGTGTTTTCTTATGCTTTGAGCTTTGTGATATGTGATCGGGCCTTCGAGTCACACTATCTTTCTATAGTGGTACCCTAGGATCCGTTTTTCATGTGCGGTGACATGGACATCACATATTTGAGTAGGTTCTCTATTAGAAATTTGAGGAGTTTGCTTTTGTCTTATAAAGGAAGAGTTTTCCTTTTCTTTAGCCCTAAGTGAGGACAAAGGGTTAGCCTAATAGAGGACAAAGGTCCCAAGAAGGCAAAGTTGTTGGTCCAGTGGTATGCCGGGGTGTCACAACAGTGAAGACAGACATGAGGTTTTGATCGTTTATAGATTGTTTCAAGAAATAATTTATCTGATTTTGTCTAGTTTTGCTAATTGTTAGGTTAAAAATAGCATGATGAGGCAATACAAAAGAATTGTCGTTATTATCCCACACTCCACAGTTGGCTTCTGGTACCTATTGCTTCTGACCACTAATACATCCAGTGGAATGTGTAGCAGTCTGAGTATTTTTTGCTTTGCAAAGAAAACAAATATGTTGAATGTGAAAATCAGGGTGTTTCTCTGATCTGCTGGGGATGGCAGCTGCTGAGGCTTTGCAGAAGCTGATCAGATTGCAGGACGCTACGAACCTTAATGCCAAGCTCTGCCGACGCCCATAGAGATGGTGGCAGCCAAGCAAGAGCAAGAGGATAATAGTTAAATATTTAGGTATCCACATGGTTGGATTTGGAGAATTTTCGGGAAAAGGAAATCACAATGAGAATTTATCTGTGGCTTTGATTTGCTGATCCACAAAGCCCAAGTATTGGATCTCACTTGCATGCTTGATTCGATGAATTTTTGTCATTCGTTTCAAACTAAACTTACCATCTTCAATATGTGAATCCTTATAAAATGTGTGCAGTTGATTAAAACTACTGGCATTGTGGGAATGTAAGCTGCATAATTTGTTTTTGGTTCATGGTGTTGTGAGGCAGGGAGCAGTTTACTGGCAGCCACCGGAGCAGGCTCTAGAGAACATTAAGCAAATTGCATGGGAGCCTTCAAGTAGTCGTTATGGCACTCATGAAGGCCTTCCAGAGCTTAAAGAAGCTTTGTTGAAAAAGGTTGATGAGAAATTTTCACTTTCCTGCCTTAAGTAATACGTGGAATGTTGAGTAAAGATAAATATAAATATAAATATACTTGATTAAAGACTTAATGTTTATGTGAAATTCTGATTTTACAGTTGCATTTGGAAAATAAGCTGTACAAATCTTCGGTTATGGTCACAGCTGGCTCTAATCAGGTGTCTGGTAACTTATCATTCTGTAATGAGATTGCCACTTAGGTTGGTGACTATTTGTTACTTGATGCTGAACACTTGTCCTTTCCCTTGTAGATTCGTAAAATGCAAATTAGCCTACCAGTGTCATAACTTGGCTGTATGAAATGATGTATTCATCAAAACTACATCTCTAATCTAGTAATCTACAACTTCATTGAACATATAGAGATAATTGTGTCAAGGTATTAACTTTGAATGGTCTGTAAATTTTTTTGTAAAAGGATCTTAGAATGACATCTGCATTTATAGGTGATAGAACTTTAGATGCATTTGTTTAGTGAATTATTGGATGATGCCAAAAAGAATATCACTTCTTCCTATTTTGAAGTGTGCTAGTTTCTTTGTTTGTGTATAACCTGTGAATTTAGTCTAATGTTTCTTATGCCTTCCAAATGGAAGGCAAATGATTCAGATATGGTTGTGCCTGGAAATGGGAAGGATGTAGGATTTCAATCCTTGCAGATATGCATGTTGTATGGCTATCTGATAACATCTGCAATTTAGTATTTTGCATGCCGATAAATTACAAATCTAAGAATTCATATTTTAGATGCATCATGCAAATCTGACATGTTCAAGAGTTGCATTTGATACTTCTAAAATGTATTCGATGTTAGAATTAATTGTTAACCTCTTGATAAGAAAGACACAGTGATAGATTGACAGAGTAGGAATTACCAAATAAAGGTGATGTAGGAGAGGGGAAGGAGGGGAGAAAAGTAAAAAGAAGAGTAATAGATGGGTAGAGATAATAATAAAGATTAGAGGGGTAGAGACAAGAACAAAGATTAGAGGGGTAGAGATAAAAAAGATGTCAAATCAAGGGAAGAGGGGGAAGTCACGAATAGCCAATTGTATTTGATTTCTCAAAACATTCATTCATTCATCAATAATCTAAAAATTAGAGCATATGGGCTTTATAAAGATAAATATTATGCCTAAGATAATTTGGTAATAAATTATCTGTTGTTAAAAATAAGAAATCACAATAAAAGAAAATCAAACTAGAAGAAATCATAATAAAATCAAATTAGAATCTTGTCTAATAAGTAAAACAAATAAAAGCCAATAAAATCATAATATCTTCTAAAATCCGTTGGAATATTTGATATGATGTTTGCATCAATTCTCCTCAAATGGTTGGGACTTGACTCTGTCGAGTAAACCTCGGTAATCAATCCCCTAATCACAAGCTAAGCGGCTAGGCAACCCTTCGGCGACGGTGGTAGATGCATGTACCGGGGGGCCGAAAGCTGACGGAGCGACCGATATCTACAGAAAGAAGTGGACTTGGGTCTGAAAAAGTGCAATCCTGCTGACTCAGATAGAGTTGTGATATACCGGAGTCAAATTGGTTGCGTGTCTCGCGAGCAATCCACGCAGTCTCGGGCTCTGTCCAGCCAATCCATTTGACAAGGAAGCACTGAATTGCTTCATCCCTAATAGATATAAGCTGCTCATCGAAAATAGTATTAATTTTATCGTTGTGCTAGAAGGGTGGAGAGATGTGTAGAAATCGGGGGATATGCAATATGTGGTGCATCGGGGGGCACATTAAAGGGATCAACTGATGGGTTAAAATCGAGAAAATTGTCAACATAGAAAGTAGTATCACAAGGAGATAAAATATCAATAATATATGCAGTTGATCCGAACCGCTATAAGATCTTAAATGAACTAGCACTACAAGTATGCAATATAGAAACGGGCCCATATAGACGCCACTATGGTATGATCCAAACCATAACAGAACCTCCAATATAGAAGACAACATGGATTTTATGCATATCAGTGTGAAATTGACATGAGATATGAATTGTTTTCAAATATGTATTGATCTCGATATGTAAGTCATGAAAATGTGGTGCAAATATTTTGGCCATTATGGATGTACGAGCACGTTGGGACATCGGCATAAGGCCTAATGGTTTTGAAAATGCTTTGAGAACAATATCAGCAAACACAATAGGCTCAATGATGGCTACATGATCATATACTATGAGACTAATAATATGTAATCTTTTTGTCTCTACCACAACATTTGTTCCATTGAGAGTCATCGGTTTTGGGGGTAAATGATGGATGTGAATTTTCTTACCTTTGTGAACAAAAGAGTAGGAATTAGAATGACCTTTAATTGTGACATCTAAGTCGTATAACCAAGGGCGCTTGAGAATAACATTACCCACATGCATTGATAGAACGTCACATCAAATGTAATCTTTGTATTCTAAAAATTGAACGAGTACAAGACAACGTTTTTTAACGGATATAAAAGATTTATAAATCCAAGAGACGCTGCATGGATTAGGGTGTGGAACCGTTTTTAACCCCAAACTAGAAATAGTGTTAGCGGCGACCGTATTGATACAACTATCGCTATCCACAATTACCTTGCAAGCTTTCTTATTCACTTTGATGTAAGTGTGAAAAATAGCGTGATGATGCCAATCATCTGCCTCTTTGGATTGTGTAAAGGTACATCGCATAACGCCTATAAATGGTATATCAAGGAAGGAAGAACGAGAGTCTAGACTGAAGGGAGTAGGTCGAATGCAGTTCACAAATGTATCAATGTCATCATTATTCAAGTCATCAAACTCCTTTAACTTGGGTTCACAGACTTACTCTTCGAGGGGTTCCTCATTCATTTCATTTTGTCCATCAATTAATAAAGCTTTACTCAGACATTTAGAAGAACTATGCCCAAAACCTTTACAGTTGAAGCATTGTAATTGAGAATTTCTTTTCGGGGCTTCAACATTCTTTCCTCTGGCTTCCCTTGTAGGGATAACGGAAGAAGGAGGGGTTCCTAAGACAGACTTATAATTGGTGGCAAGAGTGTGCACTATGGGTTGACGGTGGGGTGTCCTAGTGACTAATTCAAAGTATCGGACTAGATTATACGTATGGTCCAAAGTCGTAACTCCATAAAGGACGAGTTCTCTCATAAGATTCTCATGCAGTCTTTGTCGGAACCTACTCAGCGTCATGATCTCGTTCCCAATGATGTGACATCTCATTCGAAAATTATCGAATTTAGTCACATACTCAGTGATGGACCGACTACCTTGTCGAAGGGCACTCCACTAATCGAGTAAGTTGCTACAGTAGGAACGAAGTAAATACCTATCTTAAAGGCGTCGTTTCGTTTCGGCCCAACTCCGAACAGGAGTGGCTTGATGCCTGATAAGGAGATCTTCAATACTTTTTCAATATAATTGAGCATTTCCAGTCAATTTAAAGCTAGCGAATTGAACTCGCCTGGTATTTGACATGCTATACTATTCAAAGAAACGATTTATATCTTGGACCCATTAAGTGAAAACTCGATGGTCCAAGCAGCTGTCAAAAGTGGAGGCGTCCAGTTTGACATTTTTGAAAAGATGGTCATCTGGATCCTGCTCTTGATAATAGAATCAGGGTCTGTGATCGTGTCTACGAGAGATTTGTCTGTTTTGTCTTCGTTGGTGAGCCTTGTTATGGTATGCATCAAAGTTTTCAGTATCTGATGAGTGAGGCCCTAGTTCTAAAATAGCAACCCGATTGGCAAGATCCAAATTTGTCTGATGAGTAGTGGCCAAGTCAGTTTGAATGTCAATCATGTGATTTTATAATTGTTGTTGACTAAAAATTAATTAGTTGACTGTTGATTGAGAGTTTCAAACTAGTTAGAATCCATGATTAAGTCAAGGGTATAATAAGAAATAATGCGATCACTTTGCAAATACATGTAATACAAACAATTGAGACAATCCAAGTTAATTTTTTTTTATGAGATTTTGTATGGTTCAGATCACACAAATTAGTATTACTAATTTATTAAAATGATAAAGCAAGAATTAATTGCAATAAGGGTATGTCAAATGTAAATGTAGTGTGAGGACGTAAATTTTTTTTTTGGCAATAAAATGGCATACGTAGATAAAACTAAATACTATTAAAGATAAAATAATTCAAAAAAAAAATGGAACAAACACACCTGGAGATAATCTGACCTGCTTGTTGAGGTTGCTTTGGAAATGATCTGACCCGCTTGTTTGAGACTATCTTATGATGAGAATCTTCTACTGTTTGAATTTTATCTGCTATTTTTTTTCCCTTTCTCTTTTCTTTTTCTTCTNTACACTCAATAGGAATAGCCTCAGTATACTTTGCTTCAAATGGACTTGAAAGGCATTTTCTCTGATGTTCTTTTGATACAGACATCATATCAAATAAAATCTAATAAAATTATAATATCTTTTAAAATTTCTTAGAATATTTGATATGATGTCTGTATCAAAAGAACATCAGAGAAAATGCCTTTCAAGTCCATTTGAAGCAAAGTATACTGAGGCTATTCCTATTGAGTGTAGGTACATAATTGGAGAATGTCTTCCCTCCAAAGAAAATGGAGACAGATACATCTCCTCATAATACAATTAGTTGGTTGGGGTGACGATATTAAACATGACACGGAATAAGAAGGTATGAGGTTGTATTAAATGGATTGGTGTCATTAACGGGACAACATGTTTGTAACATGAATTGACGTGTCGTACTTCGTGTTGTCACTTTAACTTGCAAATAGTACGATATGAGGATTAACATATTTTGTATTATATGTCTTATTATGTTATAACGAATACATGTTTATTGAACGTGTCATGCATTATATGTCATGTTATTCATTTCTTTTGTGGTCGTGTTCATATTTGATTTATTGACACAATTGTTAACCATGTCGTACCATATACTTTATTATACCCATGTGTCGACACCACAAGTCAACTCGAATTGACACCCTTACTAGTCAATGGATGATGTACAGAATGAACTGCATGCAAATTGGTGGAAATTAATTTAATTTATTATCTGTACTGTATGCATGGATTTGTAATACCATAGGATCTGTGATTGATTGTATTTGAAGGATCAGCGTTGATTTAAGGGATATGCATGATTTAAGCTACACTTAGATATTATTGATGTTTTAGAAGAAAAACCTTTTGATAACGTTGATGATAGGAGAGTTCTTTTCAGCTTTATTGTGGTGTATCATGTCAAAGTTTTCTAAAAATTTCTGATTTGTAATATCTATGAGATAATATCTATATTAATAGCAGCACCCGAGATTTCTGCGTGCATATCTTAACTTCAAATAGAGTTTAGCAAAGAAAAGGAGTCCTGGAGATAGAGGAGCAATAAACACTCAACTCTGAGCTGCAAAATGACTTTCTTATATCGCTATGTGGCATAAACTTGCCGACAGGAGTTGGGGTTATTAAGGGCTAGAAATTCGTTCCAGGGCCAATATGCTGAATCATATACTAAGGGTGCATTTGGTTAAAATTTTGGAAGCACAAAGGAAAACTAGGTGAAAATGTGTTGGTTTTATTAACCAGGTACTTAGAGACCCCATGTGCTGCAAATGTAATAATCACAAGCTAGAGAGATTGACGACAGTGCATGGCATACAGGTTCTTGAAGCCAGGAGAAGACAAAATAAATTGCATGCTATTCATTAAGAAACTGCAATCATACTAATAACACTACATGGAAATAAAATTTGAAGCCGTAATTATGGATGCAGAAGTCTGTGGAATCACGGTAGCCTGATCGTGGGCTGTCCACTTGCTCAGGATGAAGGCTTGGGATGAATCCTACCAACTTCCCCTCCCATCCCACCCTTCAAAAAGAAACAAAGTTCATGGACTGATATTCTTAGTGTGTTTAATTGCTAGTTTCACCATGTACACATGGCACTATTATAGTAATTGAACCTTCAAGGGTAAAGCTTTTTGAAAGATTTGGCTAATCACTGCATGAACTGATACAAAAACTCGCATTCCATACAGAGATATGGCTATTACACTGTTTGCTTTATATTCTTATTCGAGGAATTATAATATTCTTAGCTTTTTCTGCAGGGGTTTTTGAATCTTGTACTTGCACTATGTGATGTGACTGATTCTGTGGTACTTTTTGCACCTTACTTCTTCAACTCATACATGTCATTTCGAATGACGGGTATCACCAATATATTGGTGGGCCCTAGTGATCCTGATACACTTCATCCAGATGCAGGTTAGTGTTAAAATAGCAAGTCTACGCGTAATATGGCGCTTCTGCTCCTACTTTAAAAGTAGATAGTAATTTCAACTAAATTGAGATGCCATTGAAACTCGATTGAAATGGAAACTGTTCGATGAATAACTAATACTGTCCTTGAATATTTGCTCAAGGGACGAGCAATAATCGTTCTGCCATTGTCTGGTCAAGCTTGATTGAAATCTCATGGAAGCTTGCAAAGTTGAGAACTAAAGATCAATTCTCATTTTGTGCTTGCTTTAGCTTGCCAAAGAATTTATTTTGCATGATGAAGAAGATTCTAATAGAAAAGATGAATGGATGCTTTTGAAGTTATTGCATTCCTCCAGGATTAAGCTTCACAGAACCATGAGTTGCCATAACATGGCATATAAGCCACTTTTATGAATGACACTAAAGAGGAAAAAGAGATAGTGTGTTAAAATTTGAGAACAGCTTCATCAGTGTATGAACAGCATCTTGCAAATTTAGTCCTGATTTTAAGTCTATTTATGTTACCAGCCATATTATGTGTATTCATTTTTCCGTGCTCAATTTTTTATGTAGATTGGTTAGAGAATATACTTCGTGAAAGTCAGTCCATCCCGAAGCTTGTTTCCATTGTGAATCCTGGAAACCCATCAGGCACATGTATTCCAAAGCCTCTTGTGAAGGTCTCTATTTTCCCTTCCCTCTTTCTTCACCTTTTCCGATTCGCTCTCCATCTTGTTCTCCATATGTGGGTTTGTGCACGCCCTCCTGTGATGTATTTGTTGTGTTGTGTCTGTTTCTTATGTTGCATTAAAATGCATTTGTGCAAGCCTTGATGAATATAGATGAAACGTTCATCTCTGTTCTCATTAGAAGAAGGTTTTTTCCTGTGTTCTCCATTGGACAGACAACCCAGATCAAAGAAAATTTACATAATTTTGATGTAAAGTTAGGAAATCTTTTATAAGAGTGTTCCCTGTCTCTGTAAAATTATCGTGTGGTAACTGAAGAGGACCCTGTATTTTATGAAACATACATAATTTTCTGCCTTCTAGTTTCTGTTGTTAGAACTATGATCCAATCCACTGATTAGTTTCCCCATTCTCATTCAGAGAATTTCGGACATCTGCAGGGACGCTGGGTCTTGGCTTGTTGTTGATAATGCATATGAGTGAGTAAATATTTTTCTCCTTAAACACGTGAAATAAAGAATCAGCTACTGAAACTGCTGCTGGTTGCAGAATAAACTGTTTAAACGAAATTCAAACAAGCTTTATCTGAATTTCGAAGTATGTGAAATTGGCTGGCTCATGTTTTTGCGCAAATATCAGTTCTACTTACTCGTCTTTCTGCTACCCTTTACAATGCCTCTTCCGTTTCACTCTTCATCCGTGCATTATTGCCAAAACACAACTGTTCTGGCCATTGTCGATATAAATACCAGCTAGCCATGTTTTGTAGGATGAAATGTTCCCAGTTATGATATTCATAAATTCTCCATCCTACAAAAGATATAAGAATGAGCTTGCTGAAAGGGGATGATATAATGTGAAGAGTTAGGAAATTTGGGTGTCTTAAGATGCTGATTGAATGGGGGAAAAGCTGTGGCCTAAGCATTATTTTATTGGCAAGTGATAATTATGGTTTCTGCATGATTTGTGCCGACTTCAACTGAGACTTGGTGATGATTGCATTGTTTTTGCAGGTACTTCATTTATGATGGTTCTGAGCACTTTTGTGTTGAAGGCAAACATGTCATTAACCTTTTCTCCTTCTCAAAGGCATACGGAATGATGGGATGGCGAGTTGGATATGTAAGTGTCTGCTTTACTCCTATCTGTTACGTCGTCATCGATATGATATTTTCTTGTGAAGATAAATTGGATGTCATTGTTTAGAGAATGCTTAGGTTTGAATGGAAAAAGAAAGCCTAATGTGGTTTTTAAGTTTCCTGTTTGGACTCCAAGAAATTCTCTCTTTGGCAAAGAATAGGCTACATTGGATGACTAGAAATATTGATGAAAAATGTGGCATTGATCAGTTGAAAATGCCATTCTGGCTCATTATGAAGTAGGGTCAGTATTAGATTAGCAGGTATAGATTGTCGGGACGCTCCAAAAGTTATGAATTAAAATATCGGCCTTTATTAACAGTATCGGAGGCCATAATTCCAATATTTTCCGATATTGATAAAATATTATAATATGTCATCATATTGTTGACAAATATACTATTGATATGTTTTGGCCAATTTTTATTTTTACTTTGCTGTTAGAAGCTTAAATCTATATGTTTTAGATGTGTCTAAAATTTTAAATCTTTTGAGTAGCCTAAATCTGTAGGGATATAAAACAATCAAATATCAAATATTTTGAGCATATTACAATATTTTAGAAGGATATTTAAATTAATTTTAATAAAATTTGCAAAAACTTTTCAAAAAGGTGAATAAATGATTATAGATGATCAAAGTTAATTATTGTTGGGCCCCAATATGAAGGCCCATAAAAGCACGGCCCAAACAAGAAAGCCCAGAGACATCCTCACAAAGAAACCAGATGGCCCAAGTGAGAGGCCCAAGGGCCGAGAGCCCAAGAGGTCTCGCACTACCCGAGCGGCCAGGAAGAATCTCTCAGACTTTCCCCCAGGGGGACCCACAAGAGCCGTTCTCTCCCCACAAGCCCGCGAGCTTCAAGAGGATTCGTAACCAGGCGAGAACCGCCCGTCCCAGCCGGGAATGCCAGCTGGCTTATTTCGTCAGTTTCCAAGAAAGCCTGCTGCTACTGCCTATCGCCGTATTCGCAGAGCATGCCTGGTCAAATCAGGGCAGGTATCCGATTCCTGTACACCTGACACACTAAAAGGCTGCAGCGGCGCCGTATGCATGTCCCTTTCCACATCTCAGTTGCATTAAAGGAGGCCAGTGGACCAGCTCCTCAACCGCCGAATGGACGACACGTGTCCACTCCCCAACGGCCCGACTTCCACTATAAATACACAGCAAGACCTCCTTTCCAGGGGAGGTCCAAAAAAAAGAGACCCGCAAGGATCAATAAAAATGTATATATATATTTTTTATTGTCTAAAAAACATTTAGAGGAAGAATCAATATATAAGTGAGCCAATTTAAAAGACTTATGTTATTACATGCCTCATATAATGAAAAAAGAAGACAGTTGAATCTAGAGTTTTAGTTATTTTTAAATTACCAAATGGCTCTAATTTTCGGTAGCTAATATTAGAAATCCTGTTTTTCTAGAATTGTAAAATAGTCCAATATGTCCAAAATAACAAAGTCCGAAAAAAAGAATAAAATATTCTAAGATATCATAGACCGTGTCGGCCGAGTTTTTGATACCAAAGTGTCCGTTCAGGAGAAGTGCTGGTGCTTTTTAACCACTGTGTCTATGTTAAAAATGGGTGAGGCCGTGAGGCCGCCTATCGGACCGGTTGACCGGATCTAAATTCCTATGCAGATAGCTTATTCATCCGAGGCAGATGGCCTTAGGGTACAGCTCCTTAAGATTCAGGACAATGTTGCAATCTGTGCTTCTGTGATCTCACAGCGTGTAGCTCTAGGCTGCTTGGAAGTTGGGCGAGCATGGGTCACGGACCGAGTTAAAACCCTCATGAGGAACAAAGAATTGTTGATCGACGCCCTTTCTCCTCTGGGAGACGGCAACATCAAAGGTGGCGAAGGAGCAATCTTTCTATGGGCAAAGCTCCCAGACAAATACCAAAATGACTTTGATGTTGTTTGCTGGTTCGCTCAGAGGCACGGAGTAGTGCTTCTTCCTGGAAGCGCTTGTGGCGTGCCTGGGTGCATCCGTGTCACGTTTGGGGCAGTGACAGAGACGGATTGTGAGCTTGCTGCAAAGCGATTGAAGAAAGGGCTGGAGGAGCTGGCTGCGGACGGAATGGCCCCGGTAATCGCCTTACCTTCTCATTGAAAATGATCCTGGGTACTTAACCAGAAGTTATTTTTTTAAAGAAAAGAAACTGATTTAAGGATTCGAGCTTTATTTTCAGGGTCCAGACTCTAGCTGCTGAAGTCATGTTGAGCTACACTCATTAATGGAGGGAGTAATTGAATCTCTATCCATGTGGGAATAGACTGTGGAAAGTTTTAATAGAATGTCACTTTGATATGTTCATCTTATCGCTTGTTTTATGTTACAAATGAGTAAGTATTTCATAGATATGGTAGAGTAACGGGAGATTGCTTCCAAGTTTTGAGCCATGGCCTCGATGAGCATATCATTGATCTGAAAACTATTTCGGAATATTTAAGAGTCGTTAAGAAAATATAATTAAACTATGAGTGTTGAGATATTTTATCGAATAAGTATTACTTTGGGGATTATGTATTTCTAAAAGGATATGTATTTGATATATCTTTAATATTTATCT
>JAODPA010006939.1:0-13816 GCA_025585075.1 Nepenthes mirabilis | reverse complement strand
AATTAAAAAAAATTATTCAGATCTAATTTTATAATATATTAATTTGACGGGAAATCAGTTTTGCTTGTTCGTCGCCCGTGTAGAAATTCGAATGTCTTTTCCCTCTCCGGTTCTTCGGCTTCCTCGCAGCCGTTGACGTTGCCGTCGCCGGTCAATTCATCGACCTGCCTAATTTAACGAAGAGTGAGGAAAGAGGAGGAGGGAGAAGGAAAATCAGCCACTAACCTAGCAATTCTTTTGTCTTAGTAATTGAGTTTATTAGCCATTGACCTGACGATTCTTTTGTATTTGGTATTTCATAAATGAATTTTTTTTCAAGGCGAGCATACCTTTGGTTTAATAATTAACTTTCGAATATTTGTTCCCAAATCCCTGGATTATTATAGTTATTCATCAATCACATCTTTTCAATTTTCACACCCAATTGTTTACTTGAATCGAGGATCTGTAGTTGTTGATTGAAATGAGAAGCTTTGATACAAGTAGTAGTTATGCTTATCAATCTAGAAACATCAACAATAAGAGAAGCAGAGGGAACAATGTTTTACAGAAGCCCTCTTCATCTGTCAAGAAATCGAAGAGAAAGGCAGCGGTGGCATGGGTTGATGTGAAGCAACTCGATCACGATGGTAATGATAATGATAATGATAATGATCAGGAGGGGGATGGCGACGTTCCACTTTTTACAACTAGCACCGGTCGCCGTTGTAGTGCTCTTTGCCTCAACCCCGACCAGCCGTACACCATAGGACGGAGCGCTCGTCATTCACACTTCATGTTCTGCCATCCCTATGTCAGTAAGCGGCATTGCCAGATCCTATTTGATGCTTCGCTTCGTAAATTATATATTCTTGATGGGGCATTTCCTGTTACTCATAATGTTAGTGTTTGTTGCATAGTTAATCAATTTAGGGATAGACTAATTAAAATGAAGGAAAAGGATGAGGAGATGGAAAGAGGGATACCTATTTCTGCTTCCATGGCTAGGTTTAGGGCCTCCATGAATGGAGTTTTTCTCAATGGTGTCAGGATTGGTGAAGGCTTTGCCACGGAATTGTCTGCCGGAGATGAGGTCATGCTTGTTTGTGGAAATGAGACTGGCGCTTGTGGTTCTTGCTCTCGGATAGGGTTTATTATTTCAAGGATTGTTTTCCAGGAGGAAGCTGTAGAACACCGATGTGATGATAACCCATCGGAGAAATTGATGTTGTTTCGATCCTTGTCAACTGGCAAGGTGAACAAGAGGATTTTTGCTTTGAGTAAGAGTGATTCTGAGTTGTTTAGATCAGGATGTGATGATATTGTTGCACAAGCCAAAGCTCTTTTAACTTGTTGCAGACAGATATTGTGTAGTGATGACCCCGTTTCTTACATTCGACGATGTGTCGTTCCTCGCTATGACTTTGATGGTACCAATGATTGCAACTCAAAAAAAAGGGAATTACGTAATTATCTTGAATTTCCGTTGAATGGTGGTCTGCAGGTGAAAAGTGCCATGCCAGGCTTGAGGCAACAAAAACGTTTCCTTGACAGTTCAGACATCATGCGGAATATGCAAATTTTAGGGGCTCCTGTGGTATTATCAACTTCAATTGCAATTCCTAGGCAAAAAGTAGCATCTATGGAGGCAAAAGGTGACCATCGAGAATGTGTTACAGATGCTTTTAACAGAGACATTGACAACGATATTACTAATGGATTACCATTGAATTCTGTCGATGGGAGGAATCCTTATTCTGATGTTGTTGGGCAGAACAGATGTTGGGACAAGCTTATTCTGCCACCTGGAAAGAACTTTTATCTGAATCGTCTTGTAGATATGCAACACAGTTCAATAGGCCAATGTAATGTTGCTTCCTTGCCAGAACTACTGCATCCTATTGATAGAATCACAAAAATGTTTGTTGCAACATTTACAAGCGACATTTTATGGTAAGGATATCCTTATTATTCCATTATTTGTCAGTCGTAGCTTCCACTCCTTTTTTTGTGTTTATATCCATGTATATATGCTGCTTCACATCCATTGAATGTTTGAGAATGACTTGGTCGTGCTTTCTATTCCTAAAATTTTTTTCATTTGAAAAATTAATGTCCCTTGTAGTTGTTGTGATCCCTCAATTAATTTAAATCTCTCTAGATATTATAATTTTCAAATAGGCAGTGGATATGTCTAGTGCTATTTTTTCAACTCTTACATTTTGTGCATTCAGGCCTAATGAGGTGTCTACGTGTCATCATAGGTTTTTATCCTATTGCAAGATTCCTATCCATCTACCAGTCACTATAGCGTGTCATAACTCAGAGAGATGTTGGAGTACGGGCCTTGACCAAAGATCTTCTGTGCCTTATCCTGAATATCCAAATTTAGTTGTAGTGTAAGTATTATATTTCTGGATCTACCCTTTTTTTTCTGAAGCAAATGTGTGCTTCGGTGATTTAGGTCATGCACTGGAGTTATGCAAGTCTCTTATATTATTTATTAACACCTTTGTGATGTTGACCTTGTTCGGAATAGGTATCCTCCATTTCCCGTGGTTGTTGCTTTTGGTAAAGAGAGCAAGAAGCAAGGCATTGCTTGCCATCACCCGAAATTGCTTGTTTTGCAAAGAGAAGATAGTATGCGTGTTATTGTAACATCTGCTAATTTAGTGGCAAAACAGGTGCTCACTAAGCTTAAGCTGGTGTTGTACTCCGTTTGATTATATGTATTCTCCATCAATCAAAAGTTGGCAATGCTAATCAAGTTCTTTGTAGCGACCAAGCAAATATGATAGTTACTTAACTCCTTAACCTTACCCCTGTGGGACACATGGTGTTAGGACATGTGTGTGGTACTCAGATAATTCAAGGAAAAATCTACAAGCATTTCGTAAACAGTGAGGCCCTGACCTCGAATCATATGCACCTGAACCAGATCTGAGTAAAATAACTTTATGCAATGTAAGGATAAGGTTGCAATTGGCTCTCTCCATACATTGTGATGTGGGAGCATTGTGCAGTACACTTAACCTTTTTCTTAATTGTCAACTCATCCTGAAACTTTTTTTTTGGTCAAAGATGTCCCCTATCATAAGGTCAATCATGAAATTTTGCTTAAAGATGTTCTTTTTTTGACTATAATAATTCCATTACTCTTCTAAATTTTTGTTTTATTGATAATTGATGCCATCTTTTGAGATAGAGGGAGTACGTTTGAGAGCTTGCTTGGTTTTTTGTTGCTAGTTATTATACTGAAGATCCTTAAGTTCAAGTTGAGGACATCTATCTTTGACATCAAGGGGGGGTGGCATAGAAAGTTCAGATTATATGATAATTTACATAGAGCAAGCTCTTGGGTGACAAGGAACTTGTTGGAGAAAGGAGCATGTGATTTCCATTAGGTGTCCTATGGCTGGTTCTTGCTTCAACAGGATATTTTTTCTCTGTGATTCAAGAGATGCTACTAGTTCGGGCCATTAGTTTTCTCTACTTGAGAAAAACTTACATAAGTTGGAATGTTAAATTTGCAAATAAAATGCTCTTGTTTGACTGGATGGAATGCATCTAAAAAGTTTAAACAAAAACTGGAGATTGAAGGGATTGGATGAGTCTTGATTATGCTCTTTCAAAGGGGAGTTTTTTCTTTGAAACTCTAGTGTCGTAACTGGTTCTTATCAACTTTAGTTAGATTGATCATCGTGGTAAAACTATGAAACCAATTTTCGTGAAATGATTGTTTTATTTTAAAGGATGTTGCCAGTGGCCATAAGTGCACGGTCTTGTCCATATGACTAGGAGCAATAATTTGAGCTAAATCACTAGAACCATCCATACTGGAGTTGGTATGAGAAGAAATAGGTATTACTACTGTAATTGGGAATATGTCATACCTGCTTTGCCCCATACCCATTTCACTAGATTATTAAATTTCATAAAATATAAGTCTGTTCATGCCATGCCCTTCCACAAATCAATGTGTTGACTCCTTTTTTAGGGTGTAATATTTGGTTATCCAAACACTAGGCATCAATTTCAAATGAAACACAGCTATTCCCTTTGAAGTAAATTATTCTTCTTCCTAATAGGTAAACAAGCAAAAAAAAAAAAATCAAACAAAATAGGAAAAGCACAACATTTATTCAATTTTGTGTCATGGGTGTTGACTATTAATATGGCTGGGATGCATACTATTATGTGATTGATATTATTTGCTGGCAGCATTGCTAAAAATTCCAAAGGTATTTGTAATATTTGTTTCTTGTTTCAGTGAAACTTTTAATTTTTCTGTGAGCCAAATTGGATTTCTTGTGTTATTTCCCTAGTTGTTTGATATGATCATCAAGTTTTTATTTTGTTTCCCTATGTTTTTACCCTGTGACTGATACTAATCTGCTTTTCTGACTTTGCAGTGGAACAATGTGACAAACACCATTTGGTGGCAAGATTTTCCACGCTCAGTATCACCTGATTTTTCATGCCTTTTTACCCAAATTCAGAATGCTGATGCGAATGAAAATTCAAAATCTGATTTTGCTGCTCAGCTGGCTGGATTTATGGCGACTCTTCTGACTGATGTTCCAAGTCAGGCTCACTGGATCGTCGAGTTGACTAAGTATGATTTTAGTGGGGCTACAGGATATCTTATTGCTTCAGTTCCTGGAATTCATTCTTTCAGAGCTCGGTCTAGCTCTGAACTTATGCAATTCTTATCTGTAAGATTTTGTTCCGTGATTAGTGCATGCTGCCTTCTGATCATAGATGAAATATCAGTATAGGGATTAGGATTGGTCACGACCATATCAATATTGAACATATTAGATAATACACATTGGTATTGGTTTTATCGGAAGAAAAAAATTTTGAAATATGTCAGTCAAATATCAGGTATATTAGCTGATATTTTGAATATTAGTCGATATATTATAATATATTACAGTATCAGGAGATATTAATATTTGAAACCTTAGATACCTATATATATTGGCCAATATTTTCATCTATTTTCAGTATTAGGCTAATCCATAATTGTCAAGACTATGGAAAGTCTCCTAATTTCTAGATACAAACTTCCTGTAGCTGAAAAAAGACACAATTGAATCTTTTCAAATGTGAGAAGTACAAGAAAAATACGTCTTTGTGTCGTTCTTCATTGGATTAGAAGATAACTTTTAAAATCTTGTCACCTGCCGGTGAAATCCTTCTTGCATACGATCATCTTCTTTTAAGTTGAACTTCTTACTGAACTTGAGCAGCTTGTTGCTTGTTTTTGTTGTACTGTTGACATCAAGGAATAATATCAACACTAACAAACCTGTGTCTGTTGTTGGCATGTAATAATATCATCAACATTCAGCAAAACAATTCCTTGTTGCTGCTAACCATCACACCGCTATTTAATTAATAATACTTCCAAAGTTTTATTGGAAATTAGATTTCTTGGTCAGCGGTGATTTGTCTGGTGGAATTTTTGTTAATATTCAATGGAGTCAGCATACATGGATTATATTTTTTGAGGATTGTTGATATAATTGGTTTTACTTGGTCATTTCCTCTCTCGACAGGCTAATCAGTGCAAATCATCATCATCGGGCATGAATTTCCTTGGTTTAGTTGAAGCATCTGTTGTTGGTTTAAGCCATCTTTTCCAGACTAAAGCAGATTCTAATGGTGCACGATTGAGGAAATTGGCTACTTTTCTTGGCAAATCTTGTAAAAAAGAATTCGGGATGGCAGATATTGTTCTAAAACGGAGTAAAAATGTGCCTGCAGATGCAAATGCTGTGAGCGTCCTTGTTCCTTACCCAAACGAGTCATCTGAGGGAGGTAAAATATGCATTCGTGGCTGCCAAGCTAATGGCTAAGTTTCTGGGTTATGAATGCTTTCTGTGTTGGAGAAAGGATGGGTTTCTTTGGGTTTGATCTAGGCTTCTATCCATGGATGAAAATATTGCTATCGGTATTGGTCGTGGTCATATCAATATCATACTTATTGGACAATATGTATCGATATCGGATATATCGAATGAAAAAAGTTTTTTAAAAGTCATAAGGTGATAAGGCTATATTATCCGATATAAAAATATATTACGATATCAAAAAATGTCAGTATTGGTGGCCTCCATACCAATATTTATTGACCAATGTTTGCATCAATGTTGTGAAATGTAGGCTTGAAAACAGGAAATCATTTTCTTTGTTGTATGGGGGTAAGGTTGAGCACGTCACACCATGCCCTATGGAGCAAGAGCCTTATGCACTAGCTGCATACTTAAATTGAAAATTTTCCATTATTTGTGGTCATTACTTTTTTTTCAGTAAGTAATTTTGTTTGGCCATTTACTTTTTTAACATTACATTTATATTTCTCTCTCTTTCTTGCTTTTAAGTTTTCATTTTTGTATGAGGGCTTCTTGGTAGATCTTTGGCTGTTACTAGGCTTGAATCATCCACACAATAGGGACAATCCGGCATAGGACAAATGTCAACATTGCTATAATCAATTAGTACCTATTTTGGTTGGCCATAGATTGTGAAATTCAGTGTAATAATAAGGTTGCTTCATTGTACCCTGGCAGCTATACAATCCAAATCAGCTTAGTACAATTAATATAAGTACAGCTTGAGTTCTTGAGACCAGGGAGGGGCAAGCAAATATTCAAATCATGAAAATAGTATCTTGTTTTGTAGTAGTAAGACTGTACATCATACCTTCCTCTGACACTGCAAAGCAAGAAATCTCAGGCTCTGGGTGACTTTTTTGGTTGGCTTCTAAACTTCTCTGCTCTAACAATTTCATTTAGGTCAATAAGATTTCTGTAGCAAACAGTTTTTGGCTTCCCAAGTAGCTAAATTTGAGGTTTTGAAGGCTATTTGCTAGGGTTAGTTACACTTTGGAGCTCCTTTGAGCACCTTGTTCAAGAAGGTAAAACTGAAATTCAGGATTTTTTGTCATTTGAGAGAATTTTATTTGCCTTATTGCTCTAAAACTTAGTAAAGTATCAAGCTATGGCCTTGGAACTATAACATCTCAAGTTCAATCCCTCTCTCTCCAGCCTTATATGGCAAAAGTATCGTTTTTGCCACTCTTTAGGTTAAAAAGACAGCCCACTGCACAAGGTTTCCAAATCGTGATTTTTGGAAGAGTACGATGTACGTGGTATAGATGCAAATATGAGCCAATATGTATCGGTATCAATGTCTCAGATACCAATATTTTCCAATATTGTAATAATATCGTAATTATTGATGCAAAATTGGTCGATACGTATTGGTATTAGATCCCCCGATATTGATATTCTTCAATATTACGACAATATCGCAATATATATTTTTTATCAATTGATGTGACCATATCAATTTGCAATTTTTATAAAAAATTTTTCCTTCCAATATATCTAATGCCAATATATATTGTCTGATATGTCAATATCAGTACAATTGTGACCGGTGTTAATATTAATATTTTCATCTATGATTGCAATATGTTGATGTATTGGTGGTATATTGTAATATATCGGCTGATATAGCCTGATTAGCTTACGATTTTTGAATTTTTTTTTCTTCCAACATATCTAATACTAATATGGTCGGAACCAATATTCATATCGATATTTTCATCCATTGATGTAACTTTATCCCTATGGTGCAAAGAGTTTGTTTGGTGATTTGACTTGTGTTCTTTATGTCAGAATGAAGGAACCTTGAGCTACTTTAATTTGTTTTTGGAAAACTTTTAATCAAATAGCATTTCTTTGAGAAGCTCAACTAGGACAAGCTGCTCCCAGTATGAACTTTTTCACGTAAGTGGTTTTATTTTGTGCTATCGGCAAGCATTTCCTAATGTTACCCTTGCTGAATGAGTTCATCATGCCCAATGTTTCTTTCAGTATTACTCTTTTGACTCTCTGCAAAAGGGTGACATTGTAAAAGGGTATAAGAATAAGGAACTTTGGTCAAGGGTAATATTAGTGAATGCTCGACTGTAGCACTCATTAGTAAGCACAGGCCAAAGGACTTGCTTGAATATGGGGGCTGCTCTTGGTGTGTTAAGGGTTTTCTATCCATAATGTGCCAATTTATGGATAAAAATATTGGTATCAATTGTAGCCGATCGGTATTTAATATATCGGGTAATACGTATTAGTATCAGATATATCAGTAAAATAAATTTTAAAAATCGTAAGTTGATAATGTCGTATTGGCAAACTTATCAATCATATTTGCTGAAAATCGGGTATATTGGCCAACATATCATGATATATCGCTGATATAATAACATATTACGATATTGTTGTGGTACCAGAAAATATCGATATTGGTCTCGGCACATTAGTATCAAAAAATATTTATCGGTATCGAATATAATAAAAGAAAAACAATTATGAGAATTCTTAGCTAATAATACTGTATCAGTGGATATATCGATCGTATTGGATGATATATTGGCCACATTTCTAGTTTAGGCCGATATATCTTGATATTTCACCGAAACAATAACATTTCGAAGATACGACAATATTTCGTAGTATTTCACGGTGTAGGGATATACTGGTATTGGGAGGCCCAATACTGATACAAATTCTTTGGTATTTTCATTAATGCTACTCTAAACCTTGTTCTATTTGGAACTATTAATTGAGTAATGATCTTGCTTTGTTTCTTCAACTAGATTGTGTTCAACTCGGATTTCTGCCTAGAAACACGGCAAAATGGGTTTCTCCACTCTGGGATATTGAATTCTTCACATTCTCCGGGTATATTTTCCGTAAAGAAGCACTTGAAGCTGCTTTAGGAGGAAATGGCATGAAAGTGCAGCTGATTCTCCATGTCTCACAGGCATAGTATTTCTACAAATTGCTTGGGAAGCTTTATGATCCAAAGCTTTCAGCATTAAGAAAACGATAGTATGGATATGTACAATGGATGAAAATATCAGTAGCTGTATTAGCTGTGGTCATATCTGTATTGGGTATATCGGTAATATGCATCTATATAAAATATATCAAAAGAAAAAATATTTCTGAGAATCTTAAGTGCGCAGGCGAATATTAGCCGATATATTGTCCATATCAACCAATATTTTAAATATCAACTAATATAACACTAATATGGTAGTATATCGTAATATTATTGTAGTGTTAAGAAATATTAGTTGATATTTTTATCTATAGTATGCACACATAGAAATCCTAATTTTGGGTTCTGCAGGGGCCAAACTTCCAAGATATGCTAAAGATGATGCAATTCGAACATGTCATTGCACTATGCTCCCTTATCGCTTCGCTTCAGAGGTCTGTGGGACTCTGGCGACTAGAAGAGGTAATGTTGATGAACGTGAAGAATGCACTATTTAGCCGGTTTTTGGTATGCATATTAAAAATGATGTGCTTCCTTTTAGGTATTAAGTCGGTATAAATGGCCTGAAGCCTTAGAGTCTGATTTCATTTATGGTAAGTGTTTCTCTTGATCTGTCCATATATAACTCAGTTGCTAAAACTTCTGCCGGATGTTCAATGATTTTTTTGACACCATGGATGGAAATATCAATACCGGTATTGGTATTGGTTGCGGCAATATCGGTATTAGATATGTAAGAAAAAATTAAAAAAAAATTGTAAAATGATAGGATTTTATCAACCGATATATCACTGATATGTAAAGATATCGCAATATTATCGCTATATTGGGAAATATCGGTATTGCAAAACCCCAATATCAATATATATTGGCCGATATTTTCATCAATGCTTGGTATACGCTGCAGGTGCGTCCTCCATTGGGTCTTCGCTCAATCCCCAGTTTCTAGCTGCATTCTCATCGGCTGCTGGGAAGAAACAATTGCAACCCTTCGATTCTGAAGAATCCGATCCAGAGGTAACATCAATTCACTATATATTCAAGATCGACATGCCTGAGCTGTTGAATTCATGCATATTCAATTTAATAGGCTAGATGGAAATATCGGCCAATATATATCGATATCGGTCCCCAAATATCAATATTTCTCAATACTGCGGAAAAAATTACAATATATTGTTGTATCGACGATATATCACGATATATCCGTCGATATACCTGATATTTAGATGATATGTTATGATATATCGGCCAATATATCGGATATTTAGTTGATATATCGATTGATATTTGATTGTCGGTTTACGATTCTTAAGAATTTTTTTTCTTTCAATATGATTAATATTAATATGTATTGTCTAATATGTTCGATATTAATATGACCATGATTAGTACTGATATTTTTCATCGATGGGACTAATACCTGTTTCCTTAATGTCTTTTGCAGTGGGGTTGCTGGAATGCTAGCCATGAATTGAAATGCCCTTCCATGAGAGTCATTTTTCCCACTATTGAAAGAGTGAAGAATGCACGCAGTGGAATCTTACCTTCAAAATACATTCTCTGCTTCTCCGAGGTATGCTGCCCATAGGTCAACTGATATATATTAGTACTGAGAGCTTGATATTTATTTTTTCTAATATCATGCCAAAATTTGCAATATGTTACTGTATCAAAACGCGTTTAGTTATTGACTAATACACCCAATACTGTCTTTATTTCCTCTAGTTCATTTTGTTATGCTTTTAAAAAAAATTACATTTGATACGTCCAATATCGATAAATATTGTCCAATACGAATGATACTAACATGTCAACCGTGCTCCCAATGCTTATACCTATTTGACAACATGTGCCTGGAAATCACCATTGGTGACCTTATTCAACCTGCAGAATTATCAATTATTCTTTGAATCATTTTTTGGGGATGGGGATTGGAGATGAGTTCAATCTTAAAAAATCTTTTTGGAAGTTCTATCTGTTGTTACTGAGGAAGCACATAGGTGAAAACATTGATCGATATTTAAAATATTGGTTGATATATATTTGTATCGAGTCCTCTAATACTGATATTTTCCAATATTGTAACAAAATCGCAGCGATATATTGCTCTATCTGTTGTTACCAAGAAAGTTTATAGATGAAAAAATCGGCCAATATTTAAGATGTTAGTTGATATGTATTGGCATCGAGCGCCTTGATATTGATATTTTCCAACGTTGTGGTAAAATCATGATGATATATTGCTTTATCTATCGTTATTGATAAAGCTCATAGATGAAAAATGTTAGTCGATATTTATATATATTGGTATCTGGCTCCTTGATGGTGATATTTTTCAACATTGCGACAATTACAACAATATATTTCTTTATTCATTGTCACTAAAAAAGCTCGTAGATAAAAATATCGACTAATATATAAAATATCAGTTGATATGTATTAGTATTGATCCCTTGATACTGATATTTTTCAATTATACGAAAAATTGCGGTGGTATTTGCTAATAGGTTACTATTCATACACGACTAATATATTTGATACTGATATGGCTGTGACTGATACCAATACTAATGCCTATGATTTTATTGGCCAATATCTCACAAAAATGCCAGTCTATGTTTTTTTATTTTTATTTTTTCTTTTCTTACCCAGCGAACGTGGCAAAGATTGAAGACGGTAGACATACTGCATGATGCTATTCCTCATCCTTCCGAGAGAGTGGGGCATCCAATGCATATCAAGGTTAGATACCTCCATTTTTATTTTGAACTAAACTCCTTTTTGATAAATAATGCCATGATTTCTTTGACTTCCCTTTTTGGAGTCCTTAACTTATATGCGTCGAATGAAATTAGAATTTTGAGTTACTATTTTTTTCTGTCCTTGATTCTCATGCCCATTAGCGATGGATGAAAATATATGTATCAGTATCGTTCTCGGCCATTTTGTTATTAAATGTGTTGGATATTACCTATTGGTATCCAATTCATCGGAAGAAAATTTTTTCTTAAAAATCGTAAACTGATTGATAAATATTGACTGATAGATCATTGATATGACAACATATCGTAATTTTATTGTAGCATTAGCGGGCCAAATTTCTATGTATTGGTAGATATTTTCATCCATACCACTATCTTTTATTTGTCTTAAATTCCAAATATAATTATTAAGTAATCACCGGTCAAAAAATAAAACCAAAGAAAGGGGATATTGAAGACTTGGCTTCATTTTAAGGAGGTAGATGGGTTAGTTCAAACTAGGGTTGACACGAATCGGTTTGATACAGATCGAAGAATAATCTGCAATCAAACCATATTTTATGGTTTGAATTTTTGCCAAACTAAATCAAACTATCGGTTAAGTCAAACAGCCCAAACCTTCAATGTGTGAGTTGGGTTGATTTGAGCAGTTATAAATAATTTGTTGAATTTCATATCATATGTATAAATCAAAGTAATAACTAATAAGTAGTAATATTAATATGATGGTAATATCTCAAATATGTTCTGAATTAATATAACAAATATTAAACTTTTCAATGTAGTTCCATTAAATTATTGACCTCACTTTTTTTTTTTTTTTTTTTTGTTTTGGAATGGTCCTCAAAGTATCACTTCTACATACAAACTGAAAGTCTCTCTTGTAATTAGGTGGCAAGGAGACGCTTCCAGTCAAAGGCAGGCACATCTTCCTTTGGTTGGGTTTATTGTGGATCCCATAATCTGAGCCCGGCTGCCTGGGGTCGGCCAATTTCTGGTCCATTGGCTGGTCAAGTGAACGGATCTGTCAACAGCACTTCTGCTTCGAGGCTCCACGTCTGCAACTACGAGCTTGGGGTCGTATTTGTCTTTCCTCCACCTGAGACATACGGCCACACTGAAAAGAGCTCAACGCGTCTGGACGATATCATTTTGCCTTTCGTCATGCCTGCTCCAAAATATGGTCCTCAAGATCGACCTGCAACTAAGCAGGCCATGAAAGAGGCATTAGCTGAAATGGTTGCAGAAGCAGCAACAGCGGCGGTAGAAGAAGTAACGGAAGAGATCCCTGATGAAGAGGAGGAAGTAACTGAAGCAGCTCAGTATACGGCAGCAGCAGCAGAAGAGGAGGAGGAGGAGGAGAAGGCCTATGCAGAGATACTGTGGAGCCAGGTCGACTCATTGGAGAGTTAGTTTAATCCTCACTGTATTCTTAATGGTGAAAATTTTATCCATGCAACTTGGATGGCTAAGATTGTTAGTTTAGTTCAACACATTTTGATGTGCTGTTATAATCTTAGCTATTCGAGCTGGCAGTGAGAATATTATAATGTGGAGCGGTAAAAAGGTGATACGATGAAATGCTGATAGCCTGAGATTTTCACGGTGTAGAACACCAAAAATCCCAAGCATTGTGTTCAAATCATGGCATTGGAACGGAAGAATGGACAAAAGGCATTAATGCTGGGATTGAATAAGCCGGTGGCAAAGGCATTTCATGGTGGGTTTCGACGACAGACAGTTCCTCAAGCAGCCTGAGATGGTTCGATCCTTGATGAGAAGGTCCCCCGAATTCACCAGCATGTGGACAGTGGAAAGCCTTTCGGGTCTGGCCGGAAAGGTGACCAGAGCTACATAATAACAGCGACTGAATCGTGGATCGGGTTATTGGCGTGAATGATCGCAATGCTCTGATCCTTTTGTGGACCAATTGAGTGATGATTTAAATGGTTGATATAGTGTGAGGTGCCCAAAAAAAAGGTATGCTTTGATTTGTTATTTTAATTTCTCAAACTATGAATAGATAGAATTTTCAAAAGAAAATGTTATTCTTTTGATGAGGAATAAGACAAAAAATGTTGAAATTTTCTGTAGTTAAAATTGAAACCACCACTTTTGAAAATTTTCACTTCATTCAAAATCGTGCATGAGACTGTTACCTTGCATGACCTTTGAGTAATAAAATAAATATTAGAAAAAGTCTTAAATATTTA
>JAODPA010006928.1:0-13815 GCA_025585075.1 Nepenthes mirabilis | reverse complement strand
GTGAGCTTTTTCGCAACTCCGTCGGCCGATTTGTATCTTCTGAAATTAAGCCCGTAACATAATTATATGTCAATTATATAAAAGAATTAAATAATCATAAAATAGTCGAACAAAGATTATAATTGGTATACCAATAATGGGCTAACCCACGAGGGAGGAATGACCCAAGACCTCAGCGGCCCATTTATGCTTGGAAAGTCATCGCCAACCGTTGATCGGACGAAAGGTTAAAGAGTCAGTAAAAGCCAAAGAGCAAGATAGCCCACTTGGACCCAAGACGGTCAACGCTTCCATTGACCGGAAGCGTAGCCAGAAGACTGGCTGAGGATCAGGATTTCACACGGCCTAAGCCCAGATTGGTCTACGTGTTTGTCCTCAAGCTACAACGGTCTTCTCCCCTAATTTCTCGCTTTCCACAGAAAGCAACCACTATTATAACAATTGCTCCCAAAATCAATGTGTATCCCTGAAGGAGATTGCCTTCCTTCTACGTTCTATAACCGCTAGAGATTCCAACAAATAAGGAGCGGATACCAATAGAGCGCGGGAATCAAATCCTTCTACATAAGGAAGGCAACCCAACACTGTGGCTATAAAAGGCCATGGAGTTTTCACTCCCGATGCAGGTTCTCACTTGCCCGCAAAAGCCTCCTATTGCAAAGCTCTCATACTTTCAGCTTTCTAACGTTCTCTTTCTCTCTCTCTATTACTACATTCCCAACGAATACAATATTTAAAGATCCCACTCCTCATGAGTAATAAAAGTCTCTCTCAGTAAGAGCACTCCCACATCATGAACACTCATCGCATTTATATTGCATATCATTGAATCCACCTTTTTACTTCGAATGATGTTTATTGATTTGAGCGTCGGAGTATTTTCGATGGGATAATCTTACGTCATCACTTGACCTCTTGTTCGCAATTATGGTGTGTAGGATTCAGACTTAATGGACAGAATCGGACTCAAACGCATGACTTGATCCGAATCTATTCAAAATTTGGATCCAAGAAACATCATTTGCGCCGTCTGTAGGAAACTTATAAAAAGCAAATCAATTAGTTTCATCCTCTAAGTCAGTGTCATCAATTAGAATCGTAAATACCAGAGCACAAGCTAGTGAGCCCGCTAGAGATGCGACCTCACCCGACCAGCACCACACTACTGGTAACTTGGTCAATGGGATGCCCACACCATTCTTCAAAAATTTGACAGAACAAATGAGTAATATGAATCAAATGCTCATAATGTTCTGCGCCCACTAAGAGAATACAAAGCAGGGGGCTCCACCCTCAGCAGTCCCTGTTTCGCCCTATAGGAGACGAGGCCAGAAGAAGAAGAAGTCGACCAAGAAGACCAAGAGGTCGGGCAACACTCAAGCTCCGGAGGCCTCACATGCCCAGAGCCGTCCAAGGCTCGAAGGACATTTGGACAGCAGGACTCCGAAGGAGAGTCCACAGCAGAGGAATCCCCGACACTCTCGGGTTCAAATCAGGCCTCACGCTCAGAAGGGAGCCTCAAGGATCGTTAGATCCACTGGTGACAATATCCAACCGGCTATACTCCAAGCTAGAAAAAAGACGAAGTTAAGAACCTACTTTAACTCCAAAAGATCTGGTAACGCCACCCGGACAGATTTGATAGTGAAAAATATCTGAAACCGCGTGTTCAAAGATGACAAACACGCCATAGATTTGGATAAATCTCCCTTCACGGCAGAGATTTTGAACCCTTTCATGCTAAAAAAGTTTAAAATTCTAACTCTTAACTCTTACGATAGGAGTGCTGATCTTATAAATCACCTAGATCACTTCCACATCCATTTGAGTCTCCACGGGTTGGAGGATGCAGCAATGTACCGTTGCTTCCCTCTTACGCTAAAGGGAGATGCATGCATCTGGTTCCATATTCTCTCGTCAAACTCAATCCAGAGCTTCTGCGAGCTCACCGACCTTTTCCTAGCGCGATATGCCTCCAACTGCTAGGAAGAAAAGTAGTCATAGCATTTCTCTCATATCAAGTAAAAGTAGAGAGAAAATCCAGAGAACCTCCCGGATCGCTTTGTAGTAGAGGCCCAGAGGATTCCCAGGCTCATGAAAAAGATAAAGTTTAACAGTTTCATCTCTACCTTAATGCACGGGGACTTTTTCAGGCACCTGGCACATAAGAAATCGCAGACATTCTGGAATGCAGAATCCAACACCAAAACCAACACAGTGGCAGAAGAAGCTAACGAGGCTAAGCGTCCTGAAAGGATCAAACAGCCTCGCTCGTTTCTGGCCAAGGGAAAGAGGTAGCACAACGGCGGCGATCACTTCTACAGGAAGCAACACAGGACTGGAGCACCAGAACAAAGGGATTACTGGCCGATCAACCAAACATCCCTAACTAACACAAGATCCAACGTCCTCATACAAATCCGCGTGGAGAAATTCTTTAAGTAGCCCAAACCACTTAAGAAACCGGAGGGAGGAAATCTAGCAAAATATTATGATTTTTATCAATTTCCCGGACACTCCATGGAGGACTGCAAGATACACTAACAGAAGATTGAGGAACTCATACAGAGGGGCCACCTCACTAGGTTCGTCAGGAACCTTGGGCAAGGTTCCGGCACCTCAGGTAGGGAAGGACCAGAACCTTTCCAACCATTGAAACAGGTCGCGGCCAGAGTCATCAATATAATCAGAACCCGACCGACTAAGACCCCAACAGATTGCAATGGGCTGTAGCAATGGGCCAAGGACTTTGCGGATATAAGGCACAAGGAGTTTGTACAGTAAAGGTCGAGGACATTGCGGAAAGCTGACGTTGCGAACAACCAACAGTCAAGAGTTGGTGGCAAGCTTTTCAGAGCAGTTGCAGGGCACGCCTTTTGAATAGTACAGAGTATACGCCGTCTACAGAAAGCTTAGAAACTAGTGAAGGCCAGGAATGACAAGGACAGCGTGACAAATTATCCGCAAGATAGTCGGTTAAGAAGATGAATTTTGGTGGAGTTGGGTCATTGTAAAGGTGCACCAGGAGCTTCAGTTTTGAATGGTGTGAGAAATCACCACGAGCCTTGCTGCTGGACACTAAGGGCTGTGCTGATGTGTGAGTTAACACCAACAGCGCTATGAGCCTGGCTGCTATGTGTTGGGGGTGAAACAAAAGTTTTCGTTTCACCACACTTATAAAATGTGAGTAAAGAGCACTACAGTAAGAAGAAGGAGAAAAGAAAAATAAAGAGATAAGGAAAAAGTAGAGTTTTCTTACTCGTGGTGATTGTTTTACTTATTGTCTGTTATTTGTGGGTTTGTATACTAAGGTGGGTTGCTATACTCTGCCTTTGGATTTATGTAACCATTTTATATAGTAGAATCTGTTGGTGGATTATATCCTGTGATTTTTTCTTTCAGTTTGTGAAGGGTTTTCACGTAAAAAATATTGTGCATCCTTTGTCCTTTATTCATACTAAATGATGGCTGACGATGACGGGGGGTTCAGGTATTTTGCTGTGTCGAATCGGGTAAATTCGAGTGTCAAACCTGAACAAATGATATCAAAGATGGTCAAGTCTCTTTTGATACCAACAAGCGGTATCAGAGACGATCAAGCCTCTTTTGATATCAACATAATGCACAATTTATATACCATAAAATTCTTTGGAAAATCATGAAAAGGAGGAGAGTTTCTAGTTCTTTTTGGGTTTCGGCAGGCTGATGTATCTTCAGGTTTCGTGTGTAGGCAATTTTTGGGTTAAATCTTGCTGGCACAATCATCTATCAATATTGCTATATGTTGGATATGGAATGAAATATGTATTTTTGGATTTCAGCTTCTTGCTGTTTTAATTTAACCTTAATTGAGGTGCAGGGATCTAGCCAATAGAAAATGTGTTAAATTTTGATCATTCCTTGTGAGTTTCACAACAAATGAATAATTATTGGAGGATTATAGGAAATTCGAACGAGGATTTAATGGTCCCAGGGGGCACCCAAGCGCTGAAGAGCATGGTGCCTGTGCCCGATGCGCACCTGATGGGCGCTCAATCATGCCTTATGCATTTTAGGGTATTCTAAAGTCAAATCTCACACAAGGAGTGCCGCAGAGAGAAAGAAGAGAGAAGAGAAAAATGTTCAACATCCCGTTAATGTCCGATTCGATTTTCATTTTTACTAAGGTTAGATTGTAAGAAAACTTTAGTGAGATATAATTTTAATTCACAAAATCTTCATTATCATATTTCTTCTTTTATTAATCAATCATATTGATTAGCGTTAATCCTCAAGAAATACCGTAATTGTTCTTATCTCGAAGAACCAGTAGATGATTTCTCTCTCTTCTCTTAATGATTTGTAATACTTAAAATAAATCTTATTTGTATCCCTAAAATGATGGTTAAGGACGTCATTTTATAGAGGAAGAGAGAACTATTCTCAAATTACTAAAATGCCCCTCTTTTTACCCAAGAGATGCATCCTGGACAGTCATAATTATTGAGAAATGATATCCATTCGCTCAACGGGTATATCTCAAAGAGACACATTCATTCACTAAAGGATATATCTATTGAAAAATAATATATCATTTCCATCAAATGATACGTTTTGAACGGGCGTGTCTTTTAGAAAATTTCTCTTTATCTATATAAACCATCAGGATTATTTAATCAATTCAATAAATCAATAATTCATATATCATGTGGGACATATTTCTAACATTTTTTCACTTGGCCCATATGACAATAATATTTATTTGAATTAATCAAAAAATAAACTTTAAACGCGTAACATTATAATACATTAATAGTTTATATATCATAATACTATAATTAAGTAATTGACAAATGCGAGTCATGGTGGTTCCATATCATTATGCGACATAGTTCCTTCCATGTATCACAACATCTGTAAATTACATGATCAAGTCTTAAATGAGAAGTATTATATGATCCAACAATAATGTCTTAGTGAGAGACAATTCCTATTATCATTAATCCAAAACTTTAAGTTTGAACAATATGAAATAAATAGAAGATATCATAAATATATTATATGAGATCTCAAATGTCAAAGCAATTTTTGTTACATTATGGGTAACAACAAAGACCCATACTATCAATATGATTCACAAATACTTTTGGAGGTAGACCTTTAGTTAATGGATCTGCAATCATAAGTTTGGTACTAATATGCTCTATAGACATCTTTCGTTTCTGAATTTCACTTTTAGCAGTAAGATATTCAATTTTCATATGTTTTGAACCATTTGAATATTTGTCGTTCTTTAAGAAGAAAATTGCTGTGAAATTATCACAATAAATTTTCAGTGGCCTGACTATACTGTCAATAATTTTAAGTCCTGAAATAAAATTTCATAGCCATAATGTATGTATAGTATAGTGGCTTCAAAGTATGCCACAAACTCTACTTCCATTATGGATACAGCAATTACAGATTGCTTTGCACTTTTTTATGAAATAGCTCCTCCAGCCAAAAGAAAAATATATCGAGATGTGAACTTTTTGGTATCTGAATATCCAGTATAGTTTGAATCTGAATATCTAATCACCTCCAAATGAATATCCAATATCCAGATGTGAACTTTAGTTCCTTGTAAGTATCTCATCACTTTCTTTACAACTTTTCAGTGATCCATACCAAGATTGCTTTGGTATCGTCCGAATATATCAACCGCGAAACTTATACCTGGTCTGATGTAAGTTTGTGTATATTTCAAACTTTCTACAACAAACATATAAGGAATATCTTTTATTTGATTTCGTTCACATTCATTTTGTAGACATCGCACTAAATTGAACTTATCATTTCTTGGAGCAATATTGGCTGCACAGTTATCCATCCCAAATCTCTCTAAAATTTTCTTGATATATCATTTCTAAGATAATTCCAATAATCCATATGATCTATTTTGAAATATTTTTATTTCTATCACATAAGTTACCTCACCCATATCTTACATAGCAAAATTTTTAGAGAGATAGCCCTTAGTCTCATGTAACAATCTAAGATTATTACTTGTAAATAATATATCATTAACATATAGAACCAAAAATATAAACTTACTCTCACTGACCTTCAAGTATATACACCGATCAACGGTATTTTCTATAAAATCAAAGAATAAAATGGTATCATGAAACTTAAGGTATCATTGTTGTGAGGCTTATTTATATCTATATATTGATTTCTTTAATTTGCAAACTAAGTTCTCTTATCCTTTGATAGATAATCCTTCAGGTTGTTTCATGTAAATTTTTTCATCTAAGCTTCCATTTAAAAAAATAGTTTTTACATCCATTTCGTGCAACTCTATATTAAATTGTGCTACCAATGCCATTATAATTTTTAAGGAGTCCTTTTTAGAAATTGGAGAAAAGTTCTCCTTATAATCAATGCCATCCTTTTGAATATAACATTTAGTAACAAGTCTAGCCTTATATCGTTCACCATTGCCTTTAGAATCGCGTTTGATTTTAAACACTTATTTACGACCAACTGTTCTACAACCCTTAAGCAATTCAACAAGATCTCAGACTTCATTATGTGCCATTGATTCTAAAGGCAGTTTATATACCGGCACAGATGATGGAGTAGAGAACTTGATTAAAATGGATGATGGAAGTGAATACATAATTGACTTGAGGGGTGCTCCGGGCACACTAATCCCTGCTGCGGTGCCTAGCAGTCTTCTTCTAGAATCTGCATTGGGAGCTGGAGGTTTTTCAGGTAGCAGTGGAAGTACCAACAAGTTGAGCTTGGGGCTTCACAAAGTGACTAGGGCACAGGAAGTTTTGCCTGATGTTGATGAGATCCCTAAGGCTCACAGATCCAGTTTGGAAGAGGCACTTCCTGTGGGCTTTCACAGGTCAAGTTTGGAAGAGGCAATTCCGGTGGGCTTTCAACCAAAACATCATAGTGATAATAACAAAGCCGAAAATTCTGAGCACAAGTTTGAGAAACTTGTTCCTTCAGCATATATTCCAACTGAAGCCTCACCATTATCTGTTGAAGGAGTGTTGTTGGCACAAGAACAGAAGGTTAAAAGTGTCTCCAAATATGTTATTAGAGCAAAATTTGCACAGAAGCTGCATGCTGTTTTGTTAGAAAGTGGAGCATTTCCTCCTCCAGATTTATTTTCTGATATAGCTTCTGGCATTGTTAGTGAACAGAGATTGCTTGAGCCAGTCCAACCTGAAAAAAGGGCAAATGTGGAGTTGAGGACTTCTTGTAATTCAACCAAATATTGGTCAAATAATGCATTGTCTCTTCGCCCACCATCTGGAGTGCATCCCTTGGACGTATTTAGTTGTGATAATACACTACAACATGCTGTTGAGGAGTCAACAAGACATCAGTTGGAACCGGTTCAACATCTTGTTAATTATGAATTATGTTCTGAATCCAAAAATGAAGGGCTTGAACTTGCTGCAATAGCAACAAATAGAGTGAGCTCAAATGAAAGTCCAAGTGTTGCTATAATTCCTGGTGTAACGAATGCTTCTGAAGTTAATATATCTGAAATAGTTGGAGGAGCTTCACCTCAGAAGATCTCTGAGGAATATCCTCTGCCGACTGTAATTGGTTCTTCAAATGGGATGGTTGACTATAGTGAAGGCAAATCTAGGATGAAGGGTCTTCAGTCTGTACAGGGCATGAAAGAGAGATTTGTTTTTCAAGGAGGGCAGCTTCCAGTTCAGGTTCTTCAGATGGAACAGCATGCTGTTTTCAATGTACCAGCAGAATTCACCACAATGGATGGTAGACGTCACCGAGAGGATGAATCCAAAGCTGTGGGACAACCAGAAGCTGACAGTGAGGGATCTCCAAGAGCTGCCCGGCAACGTGTGATTTTGAGGCTGCTCACCTCTTGGGTTGACATCCCGTGGGAGAAAATGGAAGCTATAAAAGCTATGATAGTTCCAACGTTGGGCACTCTTATTCTTCTTGTAATTGGAGCAAATGGTTTTACAGCTGCGGCAAATGTTGCTGGAACTGTTGCTAGCTCTGTTACAGTCGCTGCCTCATTTGGGGCTGCCGAAGCTGAGCCATTTGAGTTCCAGGTTGACATAGAGCGAGTCATTGTGGGAATAGACCAAGCTGTTGTAGCAGTAAAGACAGACGAAATGGCATGGACAACCGCCAAACTTAATCACCAGGGCCTTGACTTGGCGGGACAGGTCGAAACCGTCCAAGCTGTTGTCCACACTCATTTTTGTGACCGTGTGCTCACCTTAACTGCCCTCGGACAGAAGCAGGACCAAGTGGAGGAGGGACTGCTCAAGTTTGGCCTGAAGAGGGACAGCCGCACTGTCCGGGAATTCTGCGCCCCACCTTGCACAGCACGATGCACGGCCCAGGAGGGGTATGTGAGGTCGATTACACTTATGGGCTGGGACGCCGGCCTTGCTGACAGCAAGGGCAGCACACCGCTCATACTGACAGTAAGTGATGGGCCCGGACGGGTGTGTGAGCGTTTAATTTTCCAACAAGCCCACTGCGATGCCACGGAGTCTAAATTGGACGTTGCTCTTCAGCATGTAAGGAAACACAAGGGCCCTTTGGACATGCTCCCGCAAATGATGGGGGTCGACAGTTTTACAATGGCGCCACATTATCAGATTTTTCTCTTGAGCAACCTTAAAGACAAGGTTGATTTGAAGGAGCGGGCAATATTACGAACCTTTGATTATTTTTGTTTCTCATTTTCTCCTTGGTTTGTTTGGTTTGTTTTCTTAGAGAATCCCGTTCCTGGTTCCCCGTTCTCCATTACAAGACCCTCGTTCCCGTATATATATATACTGTTACACGTTTAATGGAGGCAAGGAATTAATACTCTAATTTTCTCTCTCTCTTGCGTCTCCCTCTCCTCTCTGTTCTTCTCTCCCGATTTCCCTCTCCCTATTCCCTCTTTTCCCTCCTTCGCCAGCACAATCTCCCGTCTCCCTCCTCTGCAGATCTCCGCTCCTGTCGCAATTTTCTCATCATCGCCGGCGACTACATGGAGATCGTATCAAAATGGCAACCAGGTACAGTGAGACTTTCATTTTTTTTACAAGAAGAGTCAAATAGACAGCTTTTTTCAATCACTGCCAAAAGAGGAGGTTTCATGTATATTACTGTCTTGATATGAGATCAAAGGGCAAGAACATCTCCTCTGGCATGTGATTATTTTTATTTTGGATTTAGATATTATTGTTTTTATAGCTTTTTGAACTTAATCCATGATAGGTCAAGAATGCGTCAGAAATGTTGGTAACCGTTAAGTCTCATCTAAGAGTCTAATATTGCTATACAGTTTTTATTTCAAGGAAAAAAAAATACAAAGATTAGTAAAGAAGGGGGTTAATTGGTTCGCTAGGTGATGAGTTAACAAGTTAATAGGACATTTTAGCCTACCTCACTTTTTCCTTTTGGTTTAATAAATAAAGGATTGTTTTACCGGTTATTTTAATATTTGTTTGGCCTATCTCTATTTATAATCAATTGTCACATTGGTTAGAAACTTTTAGAAATAATAATTGTGATAGTAAGCAAAGAGGCAAAGAAAATTAAGTAGTTAAAAGACGCCTATCAAAAGAAAAATAAGCGTATAGACGGCACCACCAATTTAGCTTATAAAACTTCCCTTATTTGTTAAGGTGTTTGGATTCAATAATGTCAAATTCATGCATGGATGGACCCAATTTTTCACCTTTTCAAAAAGCCGGTTGTTTCTAGCCAAATCCTATAATGCTAATTTCGCAGCAGGATATATTTTGGTTTTAGAATAGAGGGTGCTGTATAGAATTTATCCAAAATGTGGAGCAACTAGCACACCTTGTCAGGGTAAACACGAGCTTTCCAAAGTCTGTAGATGAAGAAGTTCCCCTGCCCACAGCACCAATGTGACGGGTGGCCCACATGCATTGAAACTCTCACGTTGTAAGTTTTGTAAAGGATCAGTTATATGCAACCTTTCATTTGTATCATTGCTTACGTAATTTGAACCAGTAACCCATAAGTTACAATGAACAGCCTCGTTACTGTGTTAAGGCTCACCCTTTACAACGAAGACCATGCCAAAGCTTACTTTATTGCCGCGTAAATCAAACATAAGAAGTGTCACAAAAGTCAGAGCCCATGACATCTTATTGATGCGGTTGTTGGTAGTATCTTCATCTGAAATTCTTAATATATTGTTGACTGCTGCTGCTGCTGCTGCTAACCAGCAAAGCAATTGTAGTAGTTATGGCATTTTCTAAGAGAGTACCCTGATACAACTAAGTAATTTAGGTTTGATGGTATTCTCTTTTCTTACCTATTACAAAGTCCTCCAATTTTCTATCTAGATTAAGGCAACACTGTTGGGGTCACTCTCTTGTGGTGTTTATGTCCGGGGACCAGTGGACACAATTGTCCGGGGACCAGTGGATACAAATGTCTGGGGACCAGTGGACACAAAATGTCCAGGGACCAGTGGACGAGGACATGTGTCCTCGATGGCAGTTGGATGAATTGGATGTGGACTACTCAAAGGTATCATGTCCGAGAGGTGGATATGGACGAGGACGCTGGAGCCTAGGCGTTGACTTTCTCTCCACATAGGCCTGCTGCAGCGGCGTGTTGTAGGTGGACAGTTAACCCACTCTGGTTGGACATCAGGGCGGTTTCAACTTCCAATGCGGCAGGCCTGCCATTCTGACACGCAGGAGGCGTGCGGACGGCCATGGCAGGCCTAATGGGACATAGCCCTACCACCCTACTGGCAGTAGGGTGGCTTGGTGGTTGGCCACGTGGCCCTCCCCTGGTATTATAAATAGGCTACGTGAGAGTGAGAGAAGAATGCGGGAGAGTGTTGTGTGAGTGCATGTAAAGGCAAAAGGGCTTTGTGAAAGAGAAGAGAAAGTGCACCACCGATGAGAGAAGAGAGAAAGAGTAAAATAGAGTGAAGAGAAAAACAAAGTGGGTTTTTCTCGGTTAGCTCAGGAGTGTTTTCCTCTTTTATCTTCTTGGGTGTGTAGCGGATACTCCCTCTTGGAGGTTGGTTGTAACCTATTTCACATAGTGGATTTGCTATTGCCTCTACTCCCGTGGTTTTTTCCTTCGGTTCCAGAAGGGTTTTCACGTTAAATTTGGTGTGTTTCTTCTTTCTTGTTGACCGTCCGTCCGAGTGCTGTCTCTCCGTGTCCGAGTACTTTGTCCGCTCGCTCACTGCGCTTTGGGGAACATTCTGTCCGAGCGCCCATTTGGTCCCAACAAACACCGCCATGTACTACTATTTAATTAGTAACAGTTGAATATGAACAACCTGTTGGCTTTTAGGTCACCCAATTTTGAGCTTTACACCCGTTATACATATTAATTTTTTTGTTCTAGTGCAGATTTGCATAAGTGAAGGCTTTCCAGTGACATAAGTGGACAGTTCCTAGTGGGCGTATGTGCTCAATTTGACGGTGTACACCTAACTCGTGAATAAAGGGCACGTATGCAATAACAAAGTTTTGCCCTCGGCATATGAATGCATTTGAACGGCGGTTGTGGCATTTGAACGTCGTCTAGCATCGGAGCTAGCCTGAGAGTTAGCGCTCAAACACTATATGCCATATAAAAGAAGAGCTAATTTTTTAGGTCAAATTTAAATCATTTCAAACACAAAAAATGCTGACTTAGAGAGAGAGAAAAAAGAGAAGAGAAAAAAAAGGAAAAGTTTAAGGCATTATTTGCAATTTGATTTGTATTTCATTCTTTGCCAATATCAAATAAATTATTTTAATTTTTATTGTAAAATGTATTATCAGTTGAATATCTTCTACGCAGTTTTCTCGTGTTCTTTGTTAGGGTTTGTACACTTGTAGTATTGATTATTGGGGTTTGACTCAGACATATAAAACCCAGCGTAATGGAACAAAATTTTAATCTTTCGTCACAAGTCAACCACATAAATTATGAGTACAAAAAATATAATGATATATAATACTTTTAACATGAAAAATCCTTTTCAACCACAAAAAAATGACAGGATAAATTTTGAATAAATTTACTATAATAATAAAAGTGCTTATTATAAATAATCCCCTTCGATATCCCTTTACTACGATCCCAAGTGAAGAATGGTAAATTACAACCCTTTAACACACCTAACAGCCCACAATAAAAAATATAATGAGAAATAAGAACAATTAAATAAAATACGCTCTAAAAATCTACTCCAATATAATGTACCCGACCTTGACTAAAATTAAAATTTAAATTGGATTTCAACCGAATGTAAAATCTCTTCCTCTTCTTTTTTTTCTTTTCTCTTTCTCTGTGCAGCACTCCTTATATGAGATTTGATTTCAAATTACTCTAAAAATGCATTATGAGCGGGCTTCACTGTCTTTGGTGCTCGAGCACACCTTGAGTGAAGGCGCACCTGGATTCGATGCTTAGGTGCCTCTCAAGTGCACATTAGGTGCAGGAATCCCTAGGTTCGGCACTCGAGCGCTGGTTGCGCTCCTCACATGAATATCGTACAACCTTTTGATGACTATCCATTTGTTATAATACTTACAAGGAAGTGATCAATATCTAACATTAATAATCGAGATGTATTCGGGGTTCTTAAAAATCAACTTTTTACACGTGTTGTTGATGTGAATGAATTGATTTGGAGGAAATTATTTGTAATCAAATCTCTTTATAGTGAAAATATTCTCGGATATTATATCCTGTTGTTTGGCTCTTAGTTTAAAAGTGTTGGGGTCACTCCCTTGTGGGAAAAAGGTTAAGGATTTATTGCACGAATGTAATTCCAAACTTGTAAACTTTCCGTCTAAGAATTCTGAAAATGGACAGGGTCATCATTGTCCAAAGACTTATGTAGCATAGTTCTGATAACTCTATCTAGTATAAGGCCAATGACTTTGTGAATAATAAATGTTCGAGGACTTGCTTGAAAAAAGCGTACGTGGATGTCAACTCAGAAGATTGTCTGAGTATGCACAATCTTTGCAGAGCTGTTTCTACAGAGCATCTGAAGAGTCATTTTCTGCATGGCACGATCTTTTACAGGGGAGTGCCGGTGCAGAGCTGTTGCAGGATGTACATGCATCAGACGACTGTCTGTACGGGTGTCCTCCACATTAACTTGGATGTTGCTTTCAACAGTCAATATATATAAATTATAGTGTATATAGAGAGCGTAGCATGTATGACAGATGTGTGTGAAATTCTAAATGTTGAAAGAGGAGAAAAAGAGCGGAAGAAAAGTTAGAGCAAAAAGTGAAAAATCAAGTGTGAGTTTTTACATACTTGTACTCCCTTCTTCGTTTTCTCCTCTTAGGTTTGCGTAACCATATGGTTTGTGTAACCATTTTTCACATAGTGGATTTGTTGTGGATTAAGTGTCCCGTAATTTTTTTCTTCGATTTGTGAAAGATTTTTCACATAAAATTATACATTCTTTCTCTCTGTCTCCCATTTTGTGTATGTCCGAGTGTTTGTTGTCCATTCGGCCATTTGCCTTAACAAGTTTGAAGTGTTCGTGTCTATCCGATCCATTAAAAAGCTCTACATAAATTTGCTTCTATAATTTCTATACTTGGTTACTTGTCTTTGTTATTCCTCATGGTTTAATAAGAAGAAAAGGATGACTAATAGTGTCAGGGGATCTTGGATCCCAACAAGTCCACCCCCTTTAAATTTAAGTTATATGCGGTCCTCTTCAAATAACATGAAATCCTTAATGATGATTACAAAAAGTGAATGAGTAATCCATTTTGGATTGTTGTTTTATCCTATATATCTCATTTATAGAAATAATATTTCTTATAACTGTTTAAAAGT
>JAODPA010006917.1:0-13818 GCA_025585075.1 Nepenthes mirabilis | reverse complement strand
TTTTAAATTTTACATGTACAGAAAATCACATAAATTGCTCAATAGCACTGGATGGTTGTTGCCATTAATTGTGATAATGTTTTTTGAGAATTTAATAATATTTTTATCGTCAATAAAATACTTAAACTTACTGATGATCAATATTTAATGTTTAAATTCCATTTTAGCAATGGACCAAGGATGACGTCGTTTGGTTGCTGAGAATGTAGTTGGGAACATCGACGGCTAGTGACTGTTAGCGACAATATTAAAAAATATTTTAATGAGAAATATTTTCTATTGGTTTATGTTTTTAGCACGTGGAAAACATTAAAAGATATAGAAAATATTTTTTCATATATGTCAATGACCAAAATGAGAAAAATGTTTTTTCAATAAATTATTTTTTGACAAGGAGCCTTACTCACTCTACACATGTCGGGTCAAATGCACAATTGGGTTGAGATCAACTAGGTCCAATTGAGAGAAGAAAGCCCACCAACCAAGATGTCCAATCACGAGGGCCAGTCAAGGCGTGAAGTGACAAGGCATGCAGAGCGCTAGGTGACGAGACCAATTAGTTTTGCATGCATCCCTATTACCGCCCCTCGCAGTTTGCCAGCATAGGGGATGTCGGCAGAGGAGCTGTGAGCCAATGGGAAAGCAAGGTCAACATTGGTTGGCTGTAGTGTGCGCTTCTCGGTAGCCACCAAGTCAATCCAAGCAAAGTCAAACGGACACGTGCCAAACACGCCTGGCCACGATTTCCACGCCATTGCAAGACGACAACTAATATCACTGGTGGTGTGGCCGGTGAATCTCGACTTGCCACATGTCGGAGATCTCCACGCCCAAGGTCCTCCACCAGGGAGCCTATAAATATCTCTTTCTTCGACAGGAAAAGAGATCCGATTCTTGTTCCTGACTCTTAATACCCTTAAGTTGGATCCCTGATCAATCAAAGGGTGTTGATCCAAACCCTCTCGAGAGCAATCTTAGTGAGTCACTCCCTATAGTGCAAATTGATGAGCCCAGCCTCCCAAAATCCCTCAACGAATCTTGCATTTTTGCATCCTCTCATTCCCCACCGCATTCAAACATTAACTCCTGCATCTTTCTGTTTATAGCGGAAGATATTTGACTTGAGTGTCGGAATATTTTCGGTAGGAGAATATCTTGCTGACATCTGACCTCTTGTCTATAGTTCGTGTTGTGTAGAGCCCAGATTAAAGGGAGCAAAGATGAATCCATTTGAGATTCAACCTAAGCGTGGAATCCAAATACCCCCTAATCCGCTAGAGAATCTGGACCTAGGGGTGCAATATTGGTGCCGTCTGTGGGAACATGACAAAAAGTCTAACCCCTCACCTCAACACTCACCCTTTTACGTAAGAAATAGTCAACACCAAAGCGCAAGCAAGCGTGCCACTAAGAGACACTGCTGCCAGTGGTGATGACCCCCGGTGGGTAGCTGTGCCGGTGAATAGCCAGCTTGCTGCCAATGTGCGCAACATGAAGCAAATGCTCCAAGCACTATGCACCTAGATAGGAGCACAGTGGACGGGAGCTTCTACTCCAAGGTCTAAGTGTCAACCTCCAGACGAAGGAGGCACAGTGCGAGGGCCCCGAGAGTAAGGCAAAATAAGCCTGATGACGCTGAGATCCAGGTGACCTCAGGTAGCAGGGCCCAGATGACAGCTAGGAGGCTTCCTAGCTGGGACGAGCCAGTGGAAAGCCTAGAGAGGTGAAGTCCCATAACTCTCGTAGTGACAGGAGGCCCATTACCAGAAGAGAGGGCTCGTGCAGCACGCGGCCACCCCTTACGAGTAGCCACTGCGTTTAGCGCAACCCGTAGGACAACTTCGAGCTCCGAGACTTAATTAACACGAAGAGGAGCGAGTCCACCCCCTGGATAGAGGAAAAAGTGGATAAGATATGGAACCACTTATTCAAGGGAGAGCTTGGACGATCAGCGCTCGACCTGCAAAGGTCACCATTTGCTATGGGCATCCAGACTCAACTACTCCCCCTCAAATTCAAGATGCCAATGTTGGACGGGTACGACGAAAATATAGACCCGATGGATCACCTAGACTACTTTCGTACCCACCTGTCCCTCCACGGGGCAAGTTAGGCTGTCATGTGCCAGTGTTTTCCCCTTACACTCAAAGGGGATGCCATGCTCTGGTTTCACGGCCTCCAGCCTAACTCCATCCGATCCTTTGATGAACTTACCGATTGCTTCTTGTGCTAGTTCGTCTCCAATCAGAGGGAAGAGAAGCAACCCTTGCACCTTGTCCATCTTCGCTAGGGCCAAGGGAGAGCCTGAAGCGATTCCTAGCTTGCTTCATCACCGAAGCCCATTGGATCCCTCAGCTCTCTGACAAGATGAAGCTCAGCGCTTTCATCGCCATATTGGCAGCAGTGGAATTCTTCAAGCACCTGGTGCACCAGCGCCCTCAATCCTTCCGAAAAGTTGAGGCCATCATTCGGGCCTATATTTCGTCGAGGAGGCCAACAAAACAAAGACGACCTGAACGCATGGACCGACTGCCAGAGGGGCCAGTCATTGGGAAGAAGAGAAATGGATATCGCAATTGCTTTCAGAAGCGTTGCAAGCAACCGCAACTTGAACCAAGTGCCAGGAGGGAGTACAAGCCGGTGACGCCGACTTCCCTGAACAACACCCTCTCGAACAACCTAATACTGATCAGGGATCAAAAGTTCTTAAAGTGGCCTAAAGCGGCAAAGAATCCAAAGGTTGGAGACCAAACGAAGTACTGCCACTTTCACTGGTCTTTGGGACACACTACGGAGGACTACCAGACCTTATAGAAGGAGATAGAAGACTTGATCCATCGGGGGCATCTCACGCGGTTCTTGAAGGGCTTGGGGCAGGCCCCTGAGGCTTTCGAAGATGAAGTAGAGAGCCCCCAAGGAACCGAACCATCGCCGGCATGATTAGCATGATTTCAATCGGGCCGACTAAGAGTAGGGGGCAAAGACAACCTGAACGTGCTTCCAGCGGCAAGAGAGCAATAATAGAGACTAGAAATGATGTCATTAGCTTTAGTAGCAATGATATGACGTATGTAATCTCCCATCATTCTGACCCTCTTATTGTATCAACCCTCATTTTGGATGGTACACTCGATTGTGAATTGAAACGAGTTTTTATTAATAATAGAAACTCTAGAAATTTACTGTATCTCGATGCATTCTTTAAACTTGGATTAGAAAAGAGCCAAATGAGAGTAGCCGAAGGCCCCCAATACAGCCTAGACAATGAACCCATGCCCGTGCAGAGGGAGATCCAACTGGAGGTCATGATGGGAACTTACCAGCGTGTGGCCACGTGAGAGTTAACGTTCCTCGTCATTGACTTACCATCAGTCTACAATGCCATCTTAGGCCGACCATTCCTCACTACCTTCGGGGCCGTAACGTCGATCCCTCATCTAAAGATGAAGTTCATGACCCCATATGGAGTGAGAGAGGTGCTTGGAAACCAAGTGATAGGACGAACATGCTACTTGTCCGAAGTTGCCCCCGCAACACTAGACCGACTGGCTTGGGACCTGGATTTCTGTGACAAAGCTACGTTGTAGCAAGCCCAATCGAGCAAGATGACAAAGATGGTCCCTCTAGACCCCATCAAACCTGAGAAGTGTGTGCACATTGGCAGTTCCCTAACCGCAGCAACCCTCGACCGGCTCATGAGCTTCTTCAAGAGGAACTCTGATGTCTTCGCATGGGTTCCTGCCAACATGCCTGATATACTGGCCGGAGTAATGGTCTACAAGTTGGGCCTTGATCCCAGCCACAAACCCGTCAGGTAAAAGTATAGGAACCACTTCGTTAAAAAGTTGATAGCCATAAGGGAAGAGGTGGAGATACTGCTTGACGTTGGGTTCATAAGGAAGGCTCAATATCCTGACTGGTTGTCGAATATTGTGCTCATGAAGAAAAGTAACGGCAAGTGGTGGATGTATGTCAACTTTACCGACGTGAATAAGGCATGCCCCAAGGACAATTTCTCATTCCCTCAAATCGATCAACTTGTAGACTCCACGTCCTGGCATGAACTCTTGAGTTTCATAGATTCCTACTCAGGTTACAACTAGATAAAGATGAACCCGGACAATGAGAAGCGTACCTCCTTGATGAACAATCAAGGGACATACTGCTACAAGGCCATGCCCTTCGACTTGAAGAACATTTGGGCAACTTATTAGCGGTTGGTGAACAAGATGTTTGAGGCCTAGATCGAAAGAAACATGGAGGTGTGTGTGGACGACATACTCGTTAAGAGCAAGGTAGCTGACAACCACGTTTGAGATCTAGAGGAAACCTTCGAGGTGCCTTGGGTTCATAGGATGAAGCTTAATCTGACCAAGTACGCGTTTAGGGTAACCTCTAGTAAGTTCTCGGGCTTCATAGTGTCCCAACGTGGCATCGAAGTGAACCCAAAGAAAATCAAAACCATCCTCGACATGAGCCACCCGCGGATGGTGAAGGAAGTTCAAAAGCTCACAGAGCGGCTCGCCGTATCACCATTCTTGGCTAAGTCCATAGAGAAGTACCTACTATTCTTCACGGCCCTCCGATGAACAAAAGTATCCGAATTCCGATGGATGGACGAGTACGAGATAGTATTCCAGGAACTGAAAACATATCTCGTTAGTCCACCACTTATGACCTCACCCTCAAACGATGAAGACATGTATCTTTACTTGGCAGTGTCAAATACGGCTCTGAGTTTGGTAGTCATTAGGCAACATGAAGGCGTGCAGTGACCTATGTATTACGTAAGCAAAGTGCTAACAGATGCAGAGATTCGATACCCCCATGTCGAGAGAGTTGCCCTGGCCCTCATCTATTCAGCTTGAAAGTTGAGATTCTACTTCCAAGCACACCGGATCATTGTGCTGACTGACTAGCCTCTGAAGGCGATTCTCTAGAGACTTGAAATGTCTAGATGATTGATCAAATGGACCATAGAGTTGGGTGAGTTTGACGTAGAGTTTCGATTGCTACCGGCTCTCAAGGGTCAAGCCATTGCAGACTTCATCGTCAAGGCAATGACCTCGGTCCTTGACACCCAAGACAAGTCCGAAGGTGCAGGGGCTCCAGACGTACCTGAATGGACCCTAAATGTCGACGGATCATCCACACAGACAGGTAGTGGGGCCGGAGTCATTCTCAGGACTCCAGACGGTTTGGAGATCAAGTACTTCCTTGTACTTGCCTTCCCAATCACCAACAATGTGACAGAGTACGAAATCCTTCTCGTAGGACTTCGGCTGGTTAGGGAATGCACTGTGAAGGCCTTGACCGTGTGCAAGGCCTCAGAGTTAGTGGTCAACCAGATCCAGGGAACCTTCGAAGCATCGAACTCGTAGCTTGCTAAATAATTGGCGAAGGCGAGGGCCTAGATCTGGGCATTTGAAAAGTTCAAAATCAAACACGTCCTGAGAGTTGAGAACTGGAAAACCAATCAATTGGCAAGGGATGCAGCAATAGGATCCCTGGAATAACACGTGAGAAACGTGGGGGAAGTTTTGGTCATGCCAAGCATCGACAGCTCGGATTAGGAAGTACTGCAGGTAGCCAAATACGACAACTGAATGACCCCATACTACAACTGTAGAATTCAATTGATTTTGATATTTCTACTATTATTTGGGTCATAAACATATTAGTCTTATCTTTTTGAATTATTTATGACCCATATTTTATCTTTATTGGTATTAGGGCCATATTATTTTTGGGTAAATTTTTGTATGTTATGAGTATTGAAAGAAGGATAGAGAAACCATCATAAGGCTTCCATCCATGTTCTCAACCTTACACTGATGGTCATGGCCATGATGGCATGGTTTCTCTCTATTGTGCATAACCATATGCATCATATCATCTTCTCTACCCTCTCGGAATTGTGATCTTCATTCCTCAGGGTGAACTGCTTAGAGGACTTTTTAGACAGTACATATAGGGGCATACATAGGAGAAGTGGGAAGAGAGATGGAGGAGTAGAGTTTGACTAAAGTAACCACCAAGTTAGATGGCCAAGGATTGAGTCGAGTTGGGTCAGGTATAGATGGCCAAGGAGGAGTAGAGTTTGCCAAATATTTTATTTGGCAACTGTTGCGTCCCGGGTTCCTTGTTGTTGTACGGATTAGAGAGCCTTCCAATCTTCCATTGTAGGTCGATTTGGATCGGGTCCGATCTCCATCGCTGATAACCAAGAACCTGCACAATACGAATCACAAACAAGAGGTCAGAAGATAACGAGGGGCTATCTCTCGTTGACACTCCGATGCTCAAGTCAGAAATCTTTCGCAATAAACGGAGGGATGCACGTTTAAAGGTAAATGTGGTGAGAATGTAAAAATATAGCGATGAGGGGAGTGTGAGAGGGATGTATTTGGAGGCTTAAGCTCCGTGAATGCGCCCGGTAGAGGAGCGGCTTACCTATATGCCCGCGGAAGGCGGCTTGGAGGTGCACCCATGAAGGCGGCTTGAAGGTGCACTCGACAGAGGGGCGGCTTATAGGTGCGCCCAACAGAGGGGCGGTTTATAGTTGCGCCACGAAGAGCGGCTTGAAGGTGCACCAGGCAGATGGGCAACTTATAGGTGCACTTGATAGAGAGGCGGCTTATCGGTGCTCTCGTGGAGGGTGGCTTGGAGTGCGCTTGGCAGAGGAGCGACTTATAGGTGCACCCGACAAAGGAGCGGCTTATAGGTATGCTCGGCAGAGGGCGGATTGGGGGTGCGCTTGGTAGAGGGGCGGCTTTTAGGTTCACCTGTTGATGGTGGCTTAGAGGTACACCCGTGGAGGGCCGACTTATAGGTGCGCTCAGTAGATGGACAACTTATAGGTCCGCCCATGGAGGGCGGCTTGTAGGTCCACCCGTGGAGGGAGGCTTATAGGCACTCCCGTGGAGGGTGGCTTGGAGGTGCGCCCGATAGAGGGGCGGCTTATAGGTGCGTCCGGTAGAGGGGCGGCTTATAGGTGAGCCCGTGGAGGGCGACTTGTAGGTGCGCCCGTGGAGGGAGGCTTACAGGTACTCCTGCAGAGGGTAGCTTAGATGTGCGTCCGGTGGAGGGGCAGCTTAGAGTGCGCCCAGCAGAGGGTGGCTTAGAAGTACGCCCGTATAGGGCGGCTTGGAGGTATGCCCGGAAGAGGGGTAGTTTATAGGTGCGCCCAGCACGCCGCTCTAAGAAGTCGGTCGGCCTTCCAGTTCTCACTTCTGGGAACATAGAGTAGGCTCAGCTAGTCAAATCTCCAGATAGTGTCTTTCACCTTGGCCATGTGTCTTGTCAAGAGAGGGTTGCACGCCTCGAAATTTTCATTGATTTGGTGAACGACTAGCTCAGAGTTGCTGTAAACGGTCAATTGCTTAGCTGAGCACTCTTTGGCTAGTCGTGATCTAGCTAACAAGGTTTCGTACTCGGCAACATTGTTGGTGGCCAAAAAATTGAGTTTAAGGGAGTATTTCACCTCAAACCCGTCTGGGTTCCTTAGGACCACTCCGGCACTACTTCTTGAGTTGTTAGACAAACCACCCACGTTGAGGACCCATTCTGGCTCTTCTGGGTGGTGATCGGCGTCCTCAGTGGAGTGCTCTATTAGGTCGTGGTCTCGACTATGAAGTCGGCCAAGGCCTGCCCCTTGATAGCTAGCCTAGGCTGGAATTCAATATCAAACTCTCTCAACTCGATGGCCCACTTTACCAGCCATTCAGAAACATCGGATTTCCGGAGGATGCTCTTCAGTGGCTGGTTGGTCAGAACAATCATGCGATGAGCTTGGAAATATGGTCTCAGCTTTTGGGCTGAGAAGATGAGCGCCAGAGCAAGTTTCTTAGTACGCGGATAGAGGGTCTCTGCGCCAGTCAACATTTTGCTCATATAGTAGACTTGCCGCTGAGCGACAAAATCTTGGCGTATGAGAACTAAGATAAGAGCCACCTCTAATATTACTAAGTAGAGGTACAGGTCCTCTCCGTCTGCGGGTGACATCAGCAACAGTGGACTGGTCAGGTACTACTTCAACTCATCGAAGGCGGCCTGGCACTCCACAGTCTACTAGAAACTGTTCACTTTCGTCCCACTCAAAGCCTTGAAGAAAGACTGATATTTGTCCCCTGACTTTGCTAAGAAGTAGGACAGCACTATTAGTCTTCCGATTAGTCTCTGGACATCCTTGACGCTCCGTGGTGGAGATATGTCCATGTGGGCCTTGATCTTCTTTGGGTTTGCTTCAATACTTCGCTGAGAGACGATGAAACCTAGGAATTTCCCTAATGACACTCCGAAGATGACTTTGATGAATTTAACTTCATTTGGTTTATACAGAGTACCTCGAATGATTTAGCCAGATCGCGAATATGGTGGGTGATGGTCTTACTCTTAATGAGCATGTCGCCAACATATATCTCCATATTATGGCTGATTTGCTTCTCAAACATATTGTTCACGAGTCTTTGGTAAGTTGCGCTTGCATTTTTTAGACCGAAAGGCATGATCCTTTAGCAATAGGTGCCTTGATCGGTCATGAACGAGGTATGCTCCTTCTCCTCTAGGCTCATCTAGATCTGGTTGTATCCTGAGTACGTATCTATGAAACTCAGTAGCCGATATCCAGAAGTCAAGTCTACAAATAAGTCGATCCTGGGTAAAGGAAAGTTGTCCTTTGGGTAGGCTTTGTTTGCATTGGTGAAGTCGACGCACATCCGTCATTTTCCATTGCTTTACTCTACCAGGACGACGTTGGATAGTCAGTCCGGATACTGGACTTCTCTAACAAAGTCGGCATCTAGCAGCTTCTTCACCTCCTCCCGGATAGCTACGAGTTTCTCCATGGAGTGGTTCCTCCACTTCTGTCTAACGGGCTTATGGCCGGGATCAAGGCCTAACTTTCGGAGCATTATTTTGACCAAAATCTCAGGCATGTCAGCGGGTGTCTACATAAAGATATCAGCATTTATTTCAAGAACGCTATCAGCTCATCATGCAGGGGTCTAGTGAATGAGCCCCTAATCTGTACACACCTCTCCGAGACCTCCGAAACAAGTCGTACTAAGTCGGTGGCCTCGTCGGACTGCACTTGCTGCAAGGTCACTTTGTCTCGATGGTTCAGTTCTTTTGTAGGTCTTCTGCCACCGCTTAGGGCAATCTGTGACATGTAACATGTTTGCCAGTTACTTGGTCACTCAGCACTTCACCGATACTACCTGCTGTTAAAAATTTTATTTTTAAATGCAGTATTGAGGTCATGGCTCCGACCACTGCTAGGTACAGCCGGCCTAGGATAGAGTTGTATACGGACGGCAGGTCCACAACCAGAAAGGTGAGTGTGCGACTTGCCATTCTAGGGTATGTGGTCAGGGTAACCTCTAGTTGTATTGTTTCTTGGACAGCTACAGGTTTGTTGTCTAAGCCAACAATGGCCCTTCGACAAGTTTTAGCTAATTCTTTTTGAGTCAAAGTTTAAAGAAGGTATTGAGATAAAACAAATCCTTTGAGCTTCTATTATCAATGAAAACTCGTTTCAGTTGGTAGTCCACAAAACTATCTGAAACGAGACTGAAACGAGTGCAGATACAATAAAGGGATCAGAATGTGAGGAGATTACATGAGCCATGTCACTATCACTAAAGCTAATGACATTTTCCTCCACTCTCTGCTTCTTAGGTCCAGCTGGTGCTCCTTGTGATCTCCTTGGATCTTTGGCGGTCAGGTCGTTATCATATTGACCACTCCAACCGTGACCCGGTGTCATGGCTAAAACAGATTTGACCCTTCTCCGCCGAGGTGCTAGAACTCTACCCAGGGTTCCTAACGAACTCGATAAGATGGCCACTCTAGATATGCTCCTCAATCTCCTGCTAGAACGTCTTGCATTCCTTCTGTGGTATGTCCCGCAGATTGATGAAAATCGTAGTATTTCGTTGGATTTTCTCCCTTTGTGTTCTTCAGTGGCTTTGGCCACCAAAGAAACTTTTCCCCACGAATCTGCATGAGGGTGTTGGCCCGTGTGTTTTGAGAGGAGTCAGGTTGACCGGCCTGTACTCCTTACGGTCTAGTGCTCCAATCCTATGCTGCTTCCAGTGGGGATTGTCTCTACAATCGTTCTTCCTCTTTCCCTAGGTTGGGAAAGAGCGAGGCTGGTCGACCGTCTTAGGACGCTTTGCCACATTGGCCTCTTTGACGGCCACGTTTGCTCTAGTGATCACTTCCACTTCCTGGAAGGTTTGTAAATTTTTGTGGGCCAGGTGCTTAAAGAAGTTGCCATGTGCCAATGCAGAGATAAAGCTATCAAGCTTCATCTCTTTTGTGAGCTTTGGGATTCTTCTAGTTTCTTCTGTGAACCGCTCCAAAAACTACCTTGGGTTTTCTCCATGTTTCCACTTGATGTGGGAGTGATGCCAAGGTTGTTTTTCTTCCTGGTGACTGGAAATGTACTGGGCGAAGAAGAGATTGATGAGTTTTCAAAAACTCTAGATTGAATTTGATGGGAGCCGGTGGAACTAGATCCGGGTATCCCCTTCAAAGTGAGGGGAAAACATTGGCACATTACCGCATCCTCCAGGCCTTGGAATCTCAGATGGCTGTGGATGAGATTTAGGTGATCCATGGGATCAGTGCTCCCTTCGTATGAATCCAGTGCAGGTATCTTAAACTTGGCTGGCAATGGTCGATTTAAGATCTTAGCAGTGAAGGGAGATCTCTCTAGATTGACAGTGTTCTCATTGTCGTATTTGAACATGCGGTTCAAGATCTTCTCTACTTTTGCCTCCATTCGGGAGGCGTTTTCGGATCTCTTGAAGTTGAGGTATGTCCTCAACTCCATTCTTTCTACTGTGCAGTGCGTAGCCGGTTGACTTCTACCATTGGTGGATCAGACGATCCGAGAGGCTCCCTCTTAAGCCTGAGGCCATGGCTCGTCCCCAGAATATCCAGGGTTTCTTCTCTCAGGGCTCTCATCCGAAGTCCCATAACTCAAGCACCGTTCAAGCCTTGGATGGCTCTGGGCCTTGGAGGCCTCCGGAGCATGAGAGTTGGCCAGCCTCGTAGCCTTCTTGGCCAGCTTTTCCTTCCTCTAACCTCCTCGCTTGGAGGATAGAACAGGAACCAAGGAGGGCGGAGCCCCCTACTTTGTCTTGTCTTGGCGGGTGCAGAGCATTTGGAGTATTCTGGAGATATTATTCATTTGCTCCGCCAAGTTAAGGAAAAAAGGTGATGGCTGCCCTTCGACCATATTATCGGCTGAATGGTCTTGGTCGAGAAAGGCAGCGTCTCTAACAAGAGCGCTAGCTTGGTCTCTGGTGTTCACCATTTTGCTTGATGAAACTGATTTTAAGGATGAAAGTGGTTGGCTTTTAGTTAGCATTCCCACAGATGGCGCTAATGATGCGTTCTGAATCTAAGTTTCAAATAGATTCGGGTTGAGTTGTCCATCGAATTCTAGTTCCATCCACTGAGTTTCGGATCCTACACACCACAACTTCAAACAATAGATCAGGTGACGGCGGGATTTGGTCCCACAAAAAATAATCTGACACTCAAGTCAGTAATCAGCCTTATGAAAATAGAAGACGGATGCAGAGGATGCATAAATAAATGTAAGGAGTGTGTTTATATATGTCGAAGAGAGTGCACTCGTTAGGAGAGTGGCTTTATTATTGTTGCTCGCAAGGAGCAGTTTCTCTAAGTACTAAGCTTACTAGGAACTAGTAACAGATAGAGAGAGAGAGCTTTAGGATGCTCGAGAGAGTTATAGAGCTTCTAAGAACATGAGTGTTACAATTCAGGAACACAATATACGCTGGTCAAAAATAAAATTAATAATAATATTTTTATCAACCCTAAAAGCCCAACTCGGGTGTGACAGTTATATACATATAGGACCCGATATAATAAAACCTGCACACGATCTCATCGGATATAAATCTAGCCAACATAATACACGACCTACTATTCACAATCGCAAGGGAGGTATTGAACATAATAACAATTCATCGATATAATACAATAACTCCAATATATCCCATACAAGGATCAAGTCCATCATTCAGCCATAAATACAATCATATCACATTCTTGAGATTTGAAACATACCCAATATGAATATTTCTATTCACCGATAGAGATCTGCCACATCAAATCGCATCCGAACTCCTATAAGCGTATCTATGCCACTAGTCTGAAGGGATAAAATATGAAAATGTGAACCTAGAGCCCAACAAGTATTATATATATGAAAATAGTGCACATAAATCAGAAATAGGGATATCGCATAGCAATCATGTAAAACAAAACACAATGTCCGTGAAATCCTTGAAAATTGAGGAGATATCTCATATTAAATTATCGTTCGTATTAAATAGTCCATCTAAGACATATTCATAATAAATAACGATTCGGTAAAATCTCGTAGACGATATCATATCATATGATCTGAGATCACATAGGCTGCAACCGTCATCACATCTGTATGGGACACATACCATTGTCTAGATCTAAATCTCATAATGTAGAAATCGAGAGAAGACCGTCAAAATTAAAACATAAATCAAAATACATTCCGGGTGTATCACATATTTATACGTACGAGACATTCCTATTGCCCAACTATAAGCTAATTAGTGTATCTCAAAATTATCCTCCACCCAAATACATGCAGAACTACAAAGCATGCGCGAAATTGAAAAACTAAAGATAAATAATACCAACTTGAGGAAAGGTTACCCTCGTTCGGTAACCACAACTATATCGGTTGCAAATTAAGCCAACAGCTCAAGGCTCGGCTACGGTTTAGGCCTGTAGCTCAAGGCCATCCATGTACTCTATCTCCCATAGATTAGGAACTTACTATATTTTACCACCTGCGAATTTGGGTGCAACCTCAAATTTAGTTATATATATTAGGACTTCCGAATATATTAGTTTCGTCAATTCCTTACGATAGTTCACATTTAAATATATAGTAGGGTAGGTCAGCTACTAAACGTCTCAACCTTCTTTCCGGCGGAAGTAGCCTATCATATACGTCCCCGTCGAGACTAAGCCTCCCCGTCAGAAGTGGTACCAATATCTCATGCCTTAGATCACATGTAATGACCCTTTGGGTCTCGAACCACCATGGTCTCAAAGTAATCCCGCCTCCGGCAGCATGCATGATTAATATAAGGCCTAATTCATGGTTCTACAACATACGGATACACGAATATACATATATATCATTTGGGTGTCCAAAAACCCTCCAAATCATAAATATCCATATAAAATCACCGCACGACCAGTAAAATATACATGCATGTACATAATTAATAAATTAGGTATATTTAAAAATACATGCAGGTTAGTAAAATCTTCCCCAGTGGTCAAAATACAATAGAAATTAAATCAAATCAAGAATAGGATTAGAGGATACTTGCCTCGATTTTATACTTTACAGATCTGAAGAAAAGATGTCTCGAAGTACCCAAATTCGGAATTTTCCTCTCCTACCTCACGTGCGCCTGCGCGTTGCCCTTCTTCTCTCCTCTGCGCATGGCCATCGCACCACTGCCGCTGCTGCCACCGATCCTCTGTCACCGCTCCACCACCGCGCCGCCTTAAGTGGCCGTTGCCGGCCTCCTTGGCCTCACCAAGCAGGCACCGGCGCCGTTGCGTTGCTATCTTTCTCCCTCTCTCCTTGCGTGACTTTTCTCCTTGCGCGCTGCCCACATTGCGCCGCACCGAGCTGCTGCCGCATCCACCCACGACCGCCGCGGCCTCATCCTCAACCACCATTGCCACCACTTCCACCCATCCGGCCGCCGTCCGTCC
>JAODPA010006906.1:0-13821 GCA_025585075.1 Nepenthes mirabilis | reverse complement strand
GATTATTGTAATATGTAATTTACTATATCATGTTGATATTTCAAAATTGAGATAATATACCTACTATAAGGCATAATAAGATTATTTAGACCATGTTAGTCATGCACGAGGCTTCCAACATTTCGATGTCCGGTAGTGACTAAATGTTTTCAACCTCATTATTATAATGCAAAAATGTTATAGCTATAATTTGAACTTGTAAATATCAGCTAGAGGGATCGAGACAAAAAATGTAGGTTCGACCCTCCATTCTTGAGATCAACTAGAGAAAAAGGATATGCCAATGATCTAACATAACAAAACACTAATCGAGAGCATGGAATGTTTAACTTTTTGGCGAAAATTTTGATAGTAACATCAGTCTTAGACCCTCTAGTCAAAATACGAGAGAAAGCCAATCGGACGCTTACTTGTCTTTGTTTTTTACAAAGACAAATACAAAAGCTAACAACTCAAGAAATCTGTCTTTATCTGCGCTAGAAAAAGACAAGGGGTGAACCATTACAAGAGGAGAATTGGGTCTTAACATTAGCCAACCATGGCATTCTCATGAACCAGCCACAGTTAGCTTGGCTTCCAACTTTCAAATAAGAATCATTCATTATATTTTTAGTTTTTCACCTTTAGTTGTCATTTATAGTATCATATGTGAGGATCTAAATTTCATTAGGATGCCCCATGAATGTGAAATCTCATTTGCCCACCCCAACCCTTAGCGTTTAAGAACCTTTGTAGATCTAACATGAGATTTAATCTTATCATAGAATCTGGGAAATTCAAATAAAATGCTTCAGAGACTGCGTAATTTAATTAAAGCTGTAATTTTCAACGAAGGAGAACCTTATTCGACACAGATCTCCATTTACATGACAACAGATAATTCGAGTTCCAGCTTGCATCCACGCAGAATGAATAAGCAGCACGAGAAATAATGCGAAATCATAAGCTATAATCTTAACAACAAGCGGCCGGGCTTCAAATGGTTGAGTTGTTCTCACATTCTTCTCATGCTAGAACATCTATTGAACAAATGCAAACTGGACTCAAATGGAAGCAATTAATCCATTAGACTTCAGGGAGAAGGGTAAAAAGAAAATGGCATACGTCTGCTGTAACAGAAAACAGTAAAGGTACTATGCAAAGGCTGGTTGATGGAAGCAACAAAGCCAGATCAAAGAGGCCCCGGAAAAGTGCCGTTCTCCCTCTCCTCATTCCAGCGCTCAATCTGTCGCAATTTTAGCGGTGGAAGAAAAGGGCAAGGAATTAAAAGAATAAAAATAAAAAGTGGAAAATGGCATAGATTGAAACAATGAGGTACTACAACTTAAAAACTGCAAATGCAAATGGAACAGGATCTGATAAACAACTGATTAGTAAAACAACTGCCTTCAGTTGGCTATTAGTCATTGTTTCTGAAAAAAACTATACTAGTTCAGCATTCGAATAGCTAATATGTCATCCAAACATATCCACAAGTATTTTGGTCTGACGGTTTAAACCCATATTCTTCACTAAACGAACTAGTTAGGACCCAATTTGGGGAAGAAATGGTAGGGCTGCAGAAAGGCACAGGAAGAGGCAGTGAGGTCTTTGATGGGCCATAGGGAAGACTTGTAATGCAGTTTGGTAGACCCAAGAGATTGTTTCAGGTATTATGTAGTTATTTCCTTTTACTAAGTCATTAGTGGCAGTCCTACAATTTTTCTTAATTTTAAGAATAATTAAGTGATTGTAGGACTACGGTGGTTTTGAAAATCGTCTCCAAGACACCACAACTTTCTGAGTGTTGCACATTATCGGATATTTCTTCACCTCTTCTAGATTTTAATCTGAAAGTTGTTTGCGTCAGCTTAGGGTCAATACTACAATCTTATAACAAAGATTTTCAGCCCTCCCAAGAATTCGTTTAAGAAATGCTTGGGCTAATTGAGGGTGCTCTACGATTTTTCTTCAGAGGTTTGGTGTAATCTATCCACATTAATATAATTTTGCAATTCTGGATTTTGTTAATCTAATCTAGATGTATGAATATTTATGCGATTTGGGGAAAGATTCGCATTAACCCTGATTTTGTATTGTAGAGTTTGTTTTGGGGATTTAGGTTATATGTGGATGCGTCCGTGGTTAATTAGGCTTGTTACAGACCCAAGAACCAGCTCCTCATCACATAAAAACTACACAACAGTAATTAAACACACATCACTTACCCAAAAAACGTCATGCACACACATCTCCAAAAAGGGTTTCCAGTGCACCACTCCCACGAGGTGGACAGAGAAGGTTAGCCTCAAATCATCCACATATTCACTTTTCTCAAGCCAGAATCCCATATTGATGAAAGCATGGTATAATCATTTGATATTTCGGATATTACTGTCTTATGGAGAAAATGAAATTAAAAGCACAAGCCAGACGCAGGCTTAAGAAAAAAGGAGAGAAAAAGAAGTTTTTGCACCACGAAATACTCGTCAAACCAATAAAACATGTTGGTTCCTGTAGCACTCGGACCAAAACAATTAGTTAAAAGGGCCGCAGGAGCTTCCACATGAATGGAATTGATCCTCCAAGCGCCCCAGCCTAAGACATTAAACTGGCTTAGACGACATCCGCCTCTAAGCAACCAATCCTGAGGTTAGTCACTCACAGCATTATGAAGGTGTTAGCATGGTGACAGAATAGGATTTGTTATCTGAACTTATGTTACCCACGTCAAGAAACAGTACGTGTCAGCATCAACTAATGGGAGTCACTGTCTACCTGGCTTGCCAGCTGCCTGCAAGTTGCACCAAAAGTCTCCCTGACGAAGTGAATAAGCAGGCAGCCAGTGCTTGGGTACCCTTGCGGCGCTCGATGGATACCATAGTGATGCGGACATCCGAGATGAATATTTATTTTGATTTGCCTTCCAAATTAGCTTTGATTTTATTTCCATAACAATTTTGATTATTAATTAGATTTAGTTTGATTTTTATTTAGTAGAAATTTGATTTTATTTACCATTTGATTTCCTTTCCACTTTTAAAGTTATTTAACTATGATTTTGTTTCCAATTTTCTTAGACATCGGATTTTCTATATAAGAACCCCTATTTTTATTGTTTATGACATTGAATAAACATTAACTTGTTAAAATGTTTACATTTCTAAAATAAAAAAAACGAACACATTTTTAGAAAATCTTTAAAAATGAAAAAAGTAGAAAAGGAAAAGAAAACAAGAAAATGAAAAATAGAAAAATGTTTTTCCAACTAAGCTAAGCCTTAGTTTCCTCTTTAACGAGTGCAGCAGTTGAATGCAGCATAAGCTAACAGTTTGGGGAAATAGTGGAGATAAGTAGTTTCAGTAACCATTGAAAGAAAAAGGAGCGTAAGAGGGCATCAAGAACAAGTTAAAAAGGGAAGCTGTTGATTGTGACATAAGCTAGTAATTGTAAGAAAAAGAGAATAGTAGTTCATCCCCTCACTACTTCACCCCACCTGCATCATGTAACAATGAGAAAGCAGGTTGATGACAGAAATATAGAAACAAGCAAGTAACAGTTGATAAAAAGCATCCATGCACATGAAGGAGATTGACATTGGCATTTAAGAGAGGAATCAGAGTTGAAAAGAAACATAGTTCTAGAAAATTGAAAGATTCCTCAAAATTAAGTGAGGATTGTAAAACTAATTGGGCAGATTGAGTCTGTAGAATACTATGTGATGAGCAATCAAACTTTAGTTCTATCAAGTTCTTCGTAAGTATCTCTATTTACTTCTTGGGTGACAGAAATGAAAGGATCATTCTCTTAAGATTTCTAGGGAGATTAATGTCGTCTCTAGATCTACTGATCAAAAAATTGTGACGGGATCTATCATCAATGTTGTACAAGCAGGCATTTCTATCTAGGGCTGAAGAAACCTTCTTCCACTGAAGTGTGGTGCCTGCAACTTAAAAAAAACGACATCAATGACTTCTGATCTCATTAAGTTGCCTCCTCAGCATGGTTTCCTGCAAAAGGTTATCCCATGGGAACTGCATCTTAATGTTGTAGTAGGTTGATTGATTATTCTTATAATCATTCGATTAACATCCGTAATTAAAACTCCATCCATCACTCACTGCAAGATTTAACTCATCGTTCTACAAAAACCAACTTGCAACACGGGTAACTTGTCTATTTTCTATTTGCTTTATTTTTTTGTTGGTATGAAAACTAGCACACGTGCCAAAGGAGAGTTGAACCTTAGTCTTTCTTTCTGACGTATCAAAAGGGACAACAACATATAGAACAACATATTATGAAGAAAAATGTTGCAAGAAATTTCGACAACATATGGATATTGCATCCACAATTAAAAAACACTTGATTCAAAATCCAAATCTGATTTTCTCTGCATAACATAGACTGGGGTGGATCGAACCCAAGGCAATAGGTAGCCCACCAAGGCCATTCTTAAATCCCCAACAATTTGCATTTATATAAATAGCAAAAATTTGGCTTATCTGGTGAATTAACTTCTTTATAATTTATTCCCACATTTTTTGGCAGGAAGCCTGGAGTCATTACCAACAAGTCTGTACTCAAACCTAGTTCAAACAATTTTAACACTGTAGATAGGAATTGTGGCCATCTTGCCCCATATAGTGAGAGTTCAACCATCCCTGAATGCTGCAATCAAAGAAGTCCCAGAACATGTAAAAGAAACTTCCACGCTGCATTAAAGAAGCTTCTAGACACCAAAAGAGGATGAAGAATACGTCTAAATCAAATACATTGAGCTCATATCACTACACAGCATCAACTAAAGCCTCAAAATATATTTTTACTTAAAAACAAATTAGAGGTAATTCAACAAATCCAAAAGAATATTCCAGCTTCTAAAAGCATCAAAAGCACCTTAATTCAAAGCTGATGAACCTTATCATGCAGCCACACAAAAAAGAGATCGACCAATATGTGTCAAATTTCGTAAAAATTGATATGCTATAGAGCCGATAGGATATTTATTTTGCAATGTGTCCGTATATAGCTGTTATGTAACAGTATCGTCCATTAGATGCCCATACGGTCATTATGCAACGGTTTAATAGGTTGTATTTTGCCCTTGCAAGATTCAACATTCTCACGAATTATGTTAGCCAGTTTTTCTTTCTGCTGCATCAAAACTCCTCTACGTTGTTTTCAACAAATATTGTACTATACAATTTTTCCTCGGCTAAAAATTTTTAAATCCTTTTTAAAATATTACTGTTATGGCTTTTGACTCAAACCATTACAAATAACCATCAAAATCATTACAGGAGTCTTAAATGAAAATCCCTGGATGATGGCCATGAAATGTTACGTGAAGTTGAGACACCCCACTTCCATGACACGATGACGGCCAATATTAGTTCCACATATGCATCCCTTCATAGTCCAATTAACACAAAACAGACCAGATAACTGAGCAAGCATCAAATTTCTTTCTGAAAATGAAGCTTTTTTCAGTTGGCCAAATTCCACAGAACATGGAAGCTCATACTACTTGGAAGCATTGGATTAATTGTTAAATGGATCATCTAGAATTGGAAACATGAAAAAAAGATAAACCACCTTCAGTATAGGGAACATATTTAAAAATAACTGGACTTAGTAACAATATATCCAGATTAATTAGGGTTTCCACTCAACCTATCCCTTCAGCCCTATAAATGAACAGCGTATAACTTCTCCTTTCAGTCAACCTATTCAGAGAATCACTAAATTCAGCATCCACAACAGAGTGCTAGCTCAACAAGAAAGGGCGGGTAACCATGAACTCACCCATTCACCCGGGCAAAGAGCACGATAGTATCTGGCAAACTTTTCGCACTCATTAGACTCTTCACCCTTGACAGCTATGCACCTGTAGTTAATCCTTATTAGCATGGAATAAAATATCAACCGATATGTAGATTATATGCCTAAATATATCAATATTGATCCCTGATATAGATATTGTTTGATACTATTACAAAAAAATGATATGTTGCTGTATTGATGATACATAACTCGTATGCAAGATCAATACAGTCACGACTGATATCGATACCAATATTTTATGTTTATTACATCAAAATGAAGCACCGTTATACACCAGCCTAAGATTGTAAGGAGTGTGACATTCTCAAACCATCTGAATCACATTTTTTCTCCAATACAATAAGCTGCTAGAAGCCAAAAACTGTACCTGTGAAATTCTATGTATCGAGTGAAACAGTGCCTTGTTTGATTTGTGGTGGGAAATCGAAAATCAGCTGGTGCAGTTTTCAGTTCAATCTGAAAGACAAAACCATAGAGACAGCCTCAGATTCAGCACAAATTAAGAGCACAGATCGTCAAAAAGGGATATGAAGTTTTTCTTGAGTTAGTTAAGCATTTCCTTTAAATGAATGCGTAGTCAGCATTAGCATATTTGCTATTCAGGAAAAAAAAAACATTAGCATGTCACAAATAACATACTTGCAGTTGAAGAAGACGGAGCATTTCCTAAAACTGAAATTATTTATATGGTTTTGGCTTTAAGAGACTCGCTTGAAACTAATTGTAATATACAAGCAGGGACAAATTCCCCTAATAAAAGGGGAAAAGGAAAAGAAACTAGCAGGTTATATCAGACAAAGTAACAGAGTCACATAGGTCAACAATATCAAGTACTTGCCCAGGCCCCCTAATTTCCTGGCCACCACAGAAGGAATGGAAACAAAGACGTCAAAAAAGTGGGAAGACCGAGAAGTACTTTCAATCAGTGTAAATCTACCACCTTTGTGACAAATACTGTTTTCTCCACTCAAGTCATATTTTTAATGCACCACCAATTCCTAAACCATACTATCCTTACAATGGAGCCCCGGAGGAAGACAAACAAGGTAGTGGAAACTTATGCAACCTAAAATATCAGCTATCGAATTACAATGAAGAACCTACAACAACAATGGGATTGACTTCAATAAATTTACCTCCAAACAAGGGCACTCATAAAAGGCCAGTAAAATACTTCAAGAGAAAAGCTCGCCCCTCTCCATAATATCACAAGAAAGAACCATCCCATATGAAAAGGTTGGAAACCACAAATTCTCAAACATTAATCATATCCAAGTTTCAACCTTCCAGAAGACAATACATTTAAGCGCTACAAATATACCTACCAAAAAGAGACAAAATGAAGACAAACAGTAAAGGAGAAACCGAGAAGGGGATCTTCCTAACAAAGGCAGAAGCTATGAAAAAACCCTTAGGCCTCACATAATATTAAATAAAAACTTACTACAAATTATTCAATCAATCTAATTCCCCCAACCCAGCAATGTTAACAACACAACAAACAATGCCACATGGACCGTCACGTGACTTCTTAACAAAGGCTTACAAAAATCTCTTGCCAGAATAAGCATCAACACAGTCATTACCCATAAGGATGCTACCAAAATCTTTCTTCCCCCAAAAAGGTATTCTGAATCTCAGAAATAAGCTTCTAACAACTCTTCTCAATAACCTGCACAGCACCTGTAATACCCGGTTCCCCATTTAGGTGATTGGATATTATCGATTTATTTTAGGTTAACTTTGGATATATTGAAAATAATTGTGCAATGTAAATTTGAAGAAAATTCGGAGTAAGGAAATAATTTTGGCTCCTGCGATACGCTAGGTGCACGCTCATGTGCACTTTTGGTAGAGTGGGTGTGCCAGGGGAGCGCCCTTGGACCGATCGAGAAAAGTTTGGGCAGATTGGGAACGATGAATGCGCGCCTAAGGCGGCGTTCGAGCGTGGATTGGCAAATTGCTTGTGCTCAAGGAGCACTTAAGGCAACACTCGTGCGTGGTTGAGGTTAGGCACGGCACGACGCCTGATGTGCACTTGAGGCGGCGCTGATGCGCCGATTTATTTATATAAGGGAGACGCACACTGCTTCGCTCATTTCACATGGGAAAAAAGAAAAAGGAGAAAGAAAGAGAAGGGAAGGAAGAGAAGAAATGAGATTTTAAAATATCTTTTGGTCTAATCTGTCAGATCAGAGGTTGAAAGCAAATATCTTTATACCCTAACTTTGGTCTATTTCAGTTTTCGTTTAATTTTGCTTACATTTGATGGATTTAATGTACATGCACGTCATTTTACTTACCCCATTTTGATTCCTCGTGCATGCATATCGTTTTTACTGGATGTTTTGGGATTTTGCTCAGTCTTGTTATTATTTGAGTATTTTCGTTTGTTTTGCAAAAATGGATAAATATTTTGAGGTATTTTGTTATGTATAAGAATATTTGTAAAGGAAAAGTCATGAAAACGTACATAGTGGCCTTGCATGTGGTATCCATGCATGAACTTCGAGTCAAGATTTATCTTTGTGTATTCGATTTGATATGTGTACTTTCCCCCATGGTGGAAAACTGTGTATGACCTTCCCAAGTGGAAGCTTTGTACTTTTCTGCTAGATTGGAATAGTTTTGAATTTGTGATGTAGAGACCATCTCCGATTTGTATTTTTATGAGAATCATTATAAAAAATTAAACGGAACTAATATATTCGGACGTTCTAATATCTTCAGACAAACTTGAAAACTACACCTATCATCGATGGGCAGTAAAAGAAAATGACGTTTGTCTCTATTTATAGGGGAGAATATGTAGATAGCCCGCCTATGGATCTAAATAGTAGCTTATAGCCTAAGGTTTCTGATTTGAATATGTTTTCAATTTTCGATATATTTTTACCTGCATTTGATTTGGATACTCGAGATTTTGATTTAAGATTCGCAGATTTCGGCCGCTATTTGAATTTGGATATCAATTTTGGTTGGTCTACTTTTGGACTATGTTCTTCATGTACAAGATTTCGTTTGGTCATTGCTGATTTGTCATATTGAATATTTGGATTATGGCTCTTATGGGTTTTGTATATATTTTATTGATCTTCGCTTTATTTATGGACGTATGGTTTTACTACATATATATAAACATACTGATATTTGTTGAGCATTTATCTCACATTTTCATTATTTTTTATCCCTTCCAGATTAGAGGGCTACGGATATGTTACAGGAAGCTTGGACGCAATCGCTAGTAGAGATTTTTGCTTCTACGTTGTGAGTATTGTTTTATAGTTAGACTGTATTTGCATTGGATATATTTTGGTATCGGTTGGATGGCAAATGAATCAGTATTAGTATGTATTACTATTATGGAAACAGTATTTGGATTATTCTGATATTTGGATATTGTGGTATTTTGGTTCATATTAGTTCAACGGTGTGGTTTGTATTGACTAGATGATCACATTTTTCCTTACGGATATTTTGAGCAAGTTGTACATATTTTATTGTCCGGACGGGTAGTTTAGAGCAATCCTATAAATGATTGATATTATTGTCTATTATTATAATTATTGTTGGGATTGGATGTTTTGTCAAGTCCGACCCGAATTTAGAGTATTATGTTGGATATTGTCTTATTTTAGGATTCTGTTTTGTGGATTATATGTATTGTAGATTATTTATATTACCTGATTTTGATCCAAATGTGTAACAATACCTCAGCTAATGAGGCTAACAGGCCTTCAAATCACCAATGAGGCTAATAGGTCTTGAAATCCAGACATTCTTTGCCTGAAACCTATTTCGAATAATGAAAAACAGTAAAGAGCAGTGACAAATTCACCTAACTCATAGAAATCCACAAAAATTACAATACCAACTTTAAATACCTGCCAAATAAAATACTACAAGGCAACATCTACCAAACCTTCTCAATCAAGGAATAACTTCAAAATTTTATGCTTGGACAACATACTGGGTGGCTTAAGATAGAACTCAACGGATACTCACACAATAAATCATGGGAGATGAAAGCTTTCGTGTTTGCAAGGAATAAGAAGATAATTAAGCTTTCCTCCCTACAACACAGAATGTGCACAACTCCAAGCAACCAACTACTCTATTGCATCTTGCAAATTACCACTAAGCTCAGAGACCTTAACTTTAACCAATGTGACCCAAACTGTTAAATTGGGTTGCAAGTGTTGGATATGGAAGAGTGACGTTGCAAGTTTCTGCAGACGAAAGAAAACTTTTAGAGGAAGGACTGGGGAGAGGATTTGGGAGAAGATTTGAGACAAATGATTCCTTTTTCTGATTTGTGCTTGCCCTTGTCATATAATCAAAGCCTTGTACAAGCTTTAAGATACAAAGCAACAATAGCTGGTTGGCGGCAACTAGTGAAGAGACAAAAAAATTCTAGTTCTAGTAAGCTGGGAATCAAACGAAAGTATTGCACGAAGGTAATTGAGTTAACTCTCCTCGCGAGAGAGAAGAAACGGTCTCATGGAAAGGTTCCTTTAGCCCAAAAAGCATCAGGGAGCCTTCACACAAGATGCTGACTAAACAACTCAATGTCTTTCTTAATCCAGTTAGCAGACTTCCTTTGAGTTATTTTTCTTGCTTCTTTTTCTACAGGGATACCAATCATACAACAACAACTCCATGTTTTCAATCTAAGAATTTTCTTCCAAGTTTTTCGATTACAAGGTCAACTGCAATACCTTTGAGGATTCTCCGAAATCTTTGAATCATTCTAAAGTAAGTGTGGACACAATCATAAGGGTTTTGGTTTTTGAGCACAAACTTTAAGGATGGAGAAGATCATAATGATAAGTGATTTGGCAGATGACTTACGCCTTATGATGGTATTACTCTACCACTAGGTTAAAGGGGGCATTTTTCAAAAAGAAAGTGTAAACAAATAGTGTTTCTTCAAATAATTTAATAAGCTTACAGATCATTGCATCAGCATCACATGCAAACCAGACTATAAACTAGCTAAAAATCAATGAAAAGAAATACAAAAGAAAAAAATTCTAAAAAACCTCTTGTGGGCATTCTTTCAGGAAAACTAAGCCATGTAAAACTATAATCAAACAATTAAGGTTTCCCAGTTGCCTCACGTCAGCTAATAATTAAACTTGCAGAGGCTCAAAGCACATCAGTATGAAGGATAGCTTCTTAGCCTCCAAATCCATCAATGAATTCACAAAGCAGAGTTTTATGTTTTCAAATTACTAAAAGGGGAATAGACACCTAAAAACCGTCACACAACACAAAACAAAGGTAAGACTTTTTACAGATTTTCCATGTAAGTCGCATGCCAAAAAGAAGAGAGAATAGCATCAAATAGCTAAACCTTTTGAGAATACCCATATCATCAAGAAGTTAATCATATTGAACTCTAAACTTCCCAAGTGTGCACAAAACACCTTATGGAACCTTAAGAGGAAGCAGAAGAGAACAAGCTGACACATTAGAATAGAGGATCATGGAAGAAATTTCTTATTTTCTTGGGGGTGGAAGGGGGGCAAGTCTCATGTGTTCCTTTTGTGTGACAACTGAATGTGCTGTGCCTGTGCCACCTCTGGTCAGTTGATACATTTGTATTATCAAGCCAATAAGCTATACATATCATCTTTCCAGCCAAAACTACAAAAAAAATTTTTATTTTATTTTATTTTATTATAATTATCTCTTTTTTTTTTTTGATTGAGGGGGCGGCATTTGTGTAATTTCAACCTTGTTCTCCAAGTAGAATTCCAATTTAAACAATCATTATATCCTAATACACATCCTACCTTATTATATACTTCCTTCAGAAGCCTCGACAGCTTAATCTGTTAAGACCCACTTCCACAAGGCAACATATTCAATAGCGATTTTCCTCTCCCCCATAACCATTCATAGAACGAATAGGAAGACAAATCTCCCAGCCCAAAAGATGATCAGACAAACATGACACGAGGATTCCAAATGTAGGTGAATTCTAAACCCTAATTAACATAAAACATTCAATTCCATTAGACAAATCAAGTCGCAGACCGTGAATTGAAGATACGCGGAACAGAAACTATGTATTAGGAATATTCGGCACAGTGTGAGAGAAAATTACCTCTGTCATCGCGGACCCGATCAAACATTAGTCCGAGGGAACGAGAAATTATTGGTTGTTCGATGGGCTATTGTTGAATTCTATAGGCTGGGGCGCACCGTTGGGGCACTTCCTTGGGACATTTTATTTAGCATTAGTCTTCACTTTAAATTTTATTTTATTTTTTATAATTTGAAACTCCTATCTTTTAAATCCCTATCCCAATTATGTGTTAACATTTATTTTAGAGGTAATAAAGAGAAGTCCTTGTGCATAAATTAGCATTACATCAATGTATGAGTGGCAATGCCTTTTACGTCAATACACTCTTTGATAAAAGAATTAAACAGATATTTAAATNTTAAAAGGGCCGCAAGAGCTTCCACATGAATGGAATTGATCCTCCAAGCGCCCCAGCCTAAGACATTAAACTGGCTTAGACGACATCCGCCTCTAAGCAACCAATCCTGAGGTTAGTCACTCACAGCATTATGAAGGTGTTAGCATGGTGACAGAATAGGGTTTGTTATCTGAAGTTGTGGCACCCACGTCAAGCAACAGTACGTGTCAGCATCAACTAATGGGAGTCACTGTCTACCTGGCTTGTCAGCTGCCTGCAAGTTGCACCAAAAGTCTCCAGGCAGCCAGTGCTTGGGTACCCTTGCGGCGCTTGATGGATACCACAGAAAATCATATCGTCCCTAGGTGCCCCATATAGAAACTGATCAAGCCTCGCTAGCTTGGGATAACTGTTCTCCCTAAGCAGCCAGTGTTTTTCTTGTGTGCAGCATCTGGCACCAGCCATTTTCATCATGCTTGGAGTTTTCTAGCTTTGTCTCCATGATTAATGCCGAATCTCCCTCAATAACAAGCTCACAGGAACCAGCATCCTAATGGCTCTACCTCCTGACTGATCTTGTCGTCATAGCTTGGTTCTTTCATAATTATCCCCATCAGTAGTCTTCCTGCTCGAGCCAAAAGAGTCAATAGCTTTCCGTTTCCTTTTCCTTTTTTACGGACTAAAGCTCTTAATGATTTAGGTATCGATGGGGTTTCTACGGGAACACAACCCAGGCCCCTTTACTTGTTTGTTTGTGATGCGTGGAACCCAGGAAAATGCTAATTCATTTCGAGCCCATCTTCTTTATTTTGGGTCATACATCAGTTTAGGTATGCATCAAAACCATTGATCATTAGGTCAATGAACAAGCACTGCACAACAGAAGGCACTAATAATTAAGTCATCGACCAAGCAAAATTCTTTTGTTTTTTTCTTTTATTTGCTGATTTGACGGAAAAAGGCTCTAGGTAAATTTCCTAGACCAATAAACGTGAACCATGACTATCAATGTTTTTATTTCTCACAATATAAGATGGAAGGATAAGTTGGTCCAGATAAAACCAGACCATTAGCCTGAACACATGGATAGCTCACAACAGATCTACCATTACTTCCCCGTGATATCTCACGTGGATTGTTAAGTTATGGGTATACATTCATGACAGTAGCCTGCTTATCCTTTCCAATCTTATGAAACTTTGGTATCAAAACCAGCTGCATCATCATCTAGCTATGGAGGAAAATCTGTCAGGCCAATGATACTGATTAAAAGATGTTTTCAGGTCAATAAGGGAGCATTAGTTGACATTTGCAAGAACAAAAAGAGAGAATTAGGGCATGTTCAGTAGTGAACAACTAGGGTTGTTTTCTAAAAAAATTTTAAAAAATAGAAGATTCAAAAAATATGTTTAAATCTGCATATTTTCCACAAAGTTTTCTAGTTCTTCTAATTTTGAACCGAAATTTAGAAAACTCAAAAAATATCAAAATGATACATTCTATAATTTTCCAATGGCTACTAAACAAAGTTTTTCATAATTTTCTAAAGCCAACATAAACAACA